>SNQJ01S0184850.1:10325-29131 GCA_010110895.2 Picea sitchensis
TTATAAATGACAACAATGAGTAATGAGAAAATGTTGAATGTTAACTAAGGAGTTTTTGTGTAAGAGGGAAGTTTTGGGAAAAAGATCCCCACACTCATTCACCCCCCCCTCTAAGTGTGGTATGTGTGTCAAACAAATATAATTACCAGAAAGTAAAGTCGACCCAGCCAGAAAAGTCACTAGAAATATTAATATAAGTAGAGGACATCTTGGCTCATTTGTTCACCCACATTCACTCAGGAAACCATAAACAATGTGCAAATTTTGAGGAGGAGCAACAACAACTACAGTTGTACAGTTTTATCTCATTCATTCTTTCTAGTACTTTCTCTTATGCGCTACCCTTGGAGAAAGTGAACTCTCTTGGTTATCTGTTGGTTTTGGTGTGGCTTCTTGGAATCATTCTTTATGTCAAAGGTTAAGGTGATCGGGGGTGAATATTTTCCTATGGTTGGGTGACAATGGTGTATCATTGTCTGTGGTTAAACAAGAACATCAACATTATTCTAACATCGATGAGATTGAATCCTTTGGATCTCAATGTAGATGGATGCCGAATTTGGTTTCAAATAGACAATGACACAACTTGATGATGGTTGTAGTTGTGGATGGATGATGGATCATGCAAACGTTTCCTTCCAAGTGTCAACATTTCCCTACCACTAGTAATCGTGGAATCTTCTTATGAATCCTTCTCTATCACTAGCACTCGTGGCTAGTTTTCGAGTGTTCCATAAGGATTCGATGTGTCCTCATGGTTTTTGATGGATCATTTACAAATCATACTAAAGATATACATATGATTTACAAGTCATACTATGTGCTAAGTGTATATTATATTGAAAAAACATGATAATCAAATATTTTATAAGGTGTCAACTTCCATTTCTATAGGTTTTCTTATGGCTTTCCCATATCAAAGAATCACCTCTGATTGTTTTGGCATTGTTGATCTAAAAGATTGTTTTATGGTATTAAGGTCAACCTCATGAGGATATGAATCCCCCTGTGTTTTTAGTGAGGTGGTACTCCTCTTTCTCTTATGATTCCAAGAAAATAGAATGAAACAAAACAAAAGTATGAGAATGACCAATATTAATATTTACATTCACATTCAAGGAAAGCATCACCTCAGATTTTCGGACCAGGCGTATTTTAAAAGAAACTCATATATACAATATTTACAATGTGAATATATAAAATGCATACATATTATAAAGGAATGATAGCTCCACCACAACATTCATTAGAAATTTTAACGATACCACAAATAGAGAGATCAGGGAATGGACCGCAAATAAAAGAGAGCTTTAAATTATCATTCCATAAAGCAACAAAAATATTATGATAAACAAAACATTTGGTAACTCAATGTTTTGATCAAAGTCTTTGAGAATACAATAATGTAGTATCCCGAATAACTCGCTTGGAGTCTAAAACATAATAATGAGTATTTAAATACAAAAGTAAATGTCTTTAAAGAGAATAAAAATGAATTCACCCTTCGAGAAGGACTGGGATTCTCTCCCACAGAACATAAAATGAAAAGACCTGGAAGATAGAAATAAGAACAACCAAGAAACAACCTAAATGCCATAGAATATCAAGAGGCTAATGGCGAGATGAAAAATGATTGTAGCAGAAAAGGGACCGAGGAAAAATTGAAAGGATAGAGTTTATGTTCAACTCACTCTAATGGAAAAAATATCATCCTTTACCTTCTTGCGGTTGGCACCTTTATAGGTATATGTCCTTGTTGATGTGGCACAACTGCTCTAACTGTTTCTTAATTTCCTGGTTCAGTAACTTCGATTAATGCCTTGTTCAACCATTCCTCAATGTATTCTCTTAAAGGTGCCATGATAATTTCATGTGTAGTTTTAATCTCAAACAACTGAATGTCAAATTCCCTTAAATCTAGCTCCGATTAATTCAATGTGTCATCCACCTCACCATTTCTGTTGATATATCGAACTAACCATATTTCAACTTCATCCTCAGAAAATTCTATGGTTTTGGTAAATTCATTAGCCCAAGCAACTTTTAGTTCTTTAAGTTGTTCCATTAAAGATTCTTTGGTTGAGATCATGGTATCCATCAATAAATTATGACCATCTAATTCCTTGGTAAGACTAACAAGTTTAAGAAATGGATCACTCCTTCTATTCCTTAGGGCCTCAATTTCATTTATCATTTCTCTTAACTCTTTAATTCTCCTTAACCAACATGCATTAATCTGCTTCATGTAGTAAGGGGAAGGAAGTTTTTGTTACTTTCTCCGGGATTCATTTAAATTTGAGACTTTAGCCAAAAATGTGTTTACGACTTCCTTGAAAAATCCTTCATCATTTTCCAAATCTTTCTGCAGATATTCTTTGAAATTCTCTATTCTGGAGGAAGAGGTAGATATACTTTGGCAGGCTCCCAAATTTCCTGAATTATATCAGTCCTTTTTTGTATGGCATCACCAACATATTTTCTTATGACCTGCAATACAATTGATGAACCTTTGTATTTCGTAATTCTTTCGGGGATCTCCTCCAATTCAAGTATAGGTTGCATAGAACTTAAAGGTTTTGGAAACAATGGTGTTGGTACCAAATAAACTTCTAATTATTTAACCCTTTTCTTTAGTTCTAAATTCTCTCTTTCCATTTTGTCAATCGATTGTTTTAATGGATCTCCAATATCTCCATGAAATACTGCAATTTTATATGGTGCTACTCCATCCAAGTCAATCGAATATTTATATCATTCAAATGACTTTTTATTCTTGGTATTAACGTTTTCTAGAAATATTTTTTTGGTTTCACGATTGTAAGTCGTGTCGTGTAGAGTAATGGACTCCTCTTCAAATATCTCGGGATCCTGAGTCATAATAGCATCAATTATTTATCTCATATCTAACATCCTTTGCGTAGACTAGTCATTCTCTTCAATGATCTCGTCCTTGTCCATCGCACGAGGAATTTCCTGGACTTATGATGCATTTACTTCCACTGATGATACATTTCTTTTTCATTTCATAGGAGTGTATGTGGCATGTGTTTTTTCAAGGCCTTTCCTTGGTGGGTTTTTATCTCCACCATCGTCCAAGCCTCCAAATAGTGTTTTTATGGTATCCATTCCACTAGTTGATTTAGTGTTTTGATTTGTTGTTTCTCTGCCATGTTGTTTTTATATCTCATTTGTACTATTTACTTCTCCAAAATTGTTTGAATTTTGGTAGGCCACTAGTTACTGAAGGTCCAAATTATCTCTGACACCTTCTTGAAATTGTTCAACTTTGATGAAGTGTGAAGAATACCCTACTAACTGCATGTGTGTAGTGAATTTGTTATCTGGTTCAAAACCTTCAACAAGTTTGGCTTCATTTAAACCCATCTGTTCATGATGTCCTTCCAATTCATTTAGGTGAGTTATATGTTTAACAATGCAATCCCCAATTTTCCATGGCAATGGTATAAAATGTATTTTTCTTTTTTCATGGAAGAAAAATACCCAAGTTTTGTATTCCCTGCATACTTCTCCAAAAAAGAGTGTTGAAATTTTGTAGCTTGGAGGTACTTCTTCACTAGAAACGCTCAACATGTGGAAGTGACCAAGCACACCTTCTCCTAGTGACTTTATAATATGTTTTTATAAAGTGATTTTATAAAGTTGGGTCTTTTAATTTTTTAATGTAAAAGTGACTTTATGATTTTATGGGTCACTTTAATGACTTAAGTGACATCAACAAATGATTAAGTCATGACCATTGATCTCATGAGGGAAAGATCTAATCTTGATCGTCAATCTCATTGGAAGACCAAGGGTTAGGGCAGTTACATTTCTAAATTGCATAAAGACAACATTAGTGGAGAAGGGGGGCGCACACTTTGAGGAGAGAATAGTGGGAGGTGAATGGTCACACATCCCAAGAGATATTTGAGCATGGAGAAAGGAGAATAACATCAGGCAGGGGAGGCACATATTTCAGGAGAGGAAGTGGGCACGCATACTAAGAAATTTGCAGCTGATATTGAACAACACCATACAACAGCTAAAGGAATCTATACTATACAGATTTGATAGATTTTACAGCTGAGGTATGGATTGAAATCGTGGCTTTGATTACAAGGCAAAATGCTGGTTTAAAATTTGTCTTTTCCTTTACTGCTTGTACATAAAATCGTGCACTATGTTCAATAAATATAATGTTGAAGCCCAAGCTATATTGTTCAACATTATAACAGAAATTTAATGCAGCTTCATGGGCAGAGACTTGGCATGAATTTCTAGATTCTTTGGCATAGTTTTCTAAGTGGAGAAGAGCCACATTTTCTGAGTTGGGTTCTTTTATATTCTTTTTGTAAATGGTTGTTGTTATCTCAATATCTTTCTTTGGAGATTAATAAATAAATCTCCTTAATTTGTCACTATTTTCCTGTGTTATTCTTCTTGGGGTTTTGCCCAGATATTTTATGGTGCCTAAAGTGTATTTTGTCTACTGTTAGTATATGATTTCGTTGTTGATTTAGTTCCAGATCTATATTATTTAGTGTTTCTACTCATTTAGTGTAGTTAGTATTGAGTTTTCATGCTTGATTGTTGAGACTTAATTGGAGGGTGAAATCTGAGTATGATATAGTGAGTTTCTGAACTATTTTTTTAACATGGTATTAGAGCAGGTGCTCTAAAGTTCAGTTGACAACATTTGGAACTTGGGAAAGCAAGTGATTTGCTGGTGTATTTTCTTGAAGAAGGCAGAAAAGGTTCTTTATCAGGAGTACAAAGATGAATTCCAACATTAGATTTGAAGATAGGTTGGAGGGAATGTCCAACTACCTGCAATGGAAGGTTAGAATCAACAGTGTTCTCAAGGAGAACAAATTATGGTTGTTTGTGAACACCATTGTTCCTGTACCTGATTTAGATCCCATATCTTTTGATTTTCATGAGGTGAGGGAAGCCAAGACTCAACGGATCATGTTGGACGAGGTCAAATACCATCTTATTCCACACTTGGTTGAGAAGAACAAAGCCAAAGAAATGTGGGATGCATTGAAAAGTTTGTATGAGGAAAAGAACAAGAACCAGAAAATGGCTCTCCGAGACAAGCTCCATGGTGCTAAGATGGTAAAAGGAGAGAGTGTGGCCACCTACCTCACCCTGGTTGCACAGGTGAAGGATGAGTTGGAAGTTATTGGAGAATTCATCTCTGACTCAGAGTTGGTGCAGATATCCCTGAAAGGATTCATCAAGGAGTGGGAGGTTTTCGTCAAGTGTGTGGTGGGGAGAGAGAAGATACCTGACTGGAGTAGATTATGGGATGATTTTATGTAGGAAGAGATCTGGGAGGGGTCTCATGTAAAGGCATTGGATGGTCCAGATGACAAGAACGTTTCTCTTGTGGTAAAGGGAAATGAGAAGAAGAAGTACATGAGCAAGGTGAGATGATTTGCATGTCACAAGACTGGCCACTATGCTAGTCAATGTCCAAAGAAGAAGAAGAATAAATCGGAACCAAAGGTGTCAGCTTCAATAGAGGTTGTAGAGTTTGTTGAGAGATATGAGAAGGAGTTCTCTCTCATGACTGGTCCCTTGGGGAGTGGGTTTCTAGCATTCAAGGACATTGAATCTTGGTTTGTGGATAGTGGAGCTTCTCGGCACATGATTGGGTTGAGGTCAATTTTTCTCAATCTTACAAAGATAGACTCAGACTGTAGAGTAAATTGTGGAGTCATCCCATAACTTCCAGTAAAGGGGGTTGGAAGGGTGAGATTCCAACTAGAGTTAGGAGGTCTTCTAGAGGTTTCCAAGGTGTTAAATATTCCACAATTAACTGTTAATTTTATCTCAGTGTCATCTTTGGATGAGAGTGTATTTGGAGTTGTCTTATACAGTGGACATGTGTTTTTATATCCTATAGGAGAAACTACTGACACAACAATAATGCTTCGTGTCAAGTATGAGGGCATGTACAGGTTGTTAGGTAGACCTGTGTTGGGGTCCAGTGGATTTCTGGACTCATATTCTATGTCGAAGAGTTGGCAGGAATCACAGAAGAGAGGGTTGATACCGGGGACTCAGTCTTATTCTGGGACTCTCAAAAGAATCAAAATGCATGAGACGACACAGATGGATGCTCAGGAGAGTGTGTATGCTCCTAGGAGCATGTCTTTAGTTTGTGGTACAATAGAGGTAGAAACAGAGGCTTCTAGTGTAGTGGGAGTAGTGGCTTCCTGTTCAGAGGGACCATAGACTTCTAGTATAGAGGGAGCCACGATGGCAGCTGATGGGATGGAGATAGATTCTGGTGGTGATACTAGAAGTACCTCTCTCACTAAGAGGGAGTGTTGAAATTTATTATCTTGGAGGTACTTCTGCATTGGCAACGCTAAGCATGCAGAAGTGACCAAGCACACCTTCTCCTAGTGACTTTATAATATATTTTTATAAAGTGATTTTATAAAGGCCTTTTAATGTTTTAATGTAAAAGTGACTATATGATGTTATGGGTCACTTTAATGACTTAAGTGACCTCAACAAATGATTAATTCATGACCGTTGATCTCATGAGGGAAACATCTAATCTTGACCGTTAATCTCATTGGAAGACCAAGGGTTAGGGGAGTTACATTTCTAAATTGCATAAAGACAACATTACTAGAGAAGGGGGGTGCACACTTTGAGGAGAAAAGAGTGGGAGGTGAAGGGTCACACATCCCAAGAGATCTTTGAGTGTGGAGAAAGGAGAAGAAAAACAGGCAGGGGAGGCACATATTTCATGAGAGGAAGTGGGCACGCATCTGAAGACATTTTCAATTGATATTGAATAGGACTGTACAACAATTAAATGAATATGTATTGTATGGATTTTCTAGATTGTATAGCTGAGGTATGCACTGAAATCGTGGCTCTGATTTCAAGGAAAAATGTTGGTTTAAAATCTGTGTTTTCCTTTACTGCTGGTACAAAAAATCGTACACTATGTTCAAGAAAGATAATGTTGAAGTCCAAGCTGTACTATTCAACATTATAACAAAAATTTAATGCAGTTTCATAGGCAGACTTGGCACAGGTTTGTAGATTATTTGGAACAATTTTCTAAGTGTAGAAGAGGCACATTTTATGATTTGGGTTCTATTATATTCTTGCTATAAATGGTTGTTGTTATCTCAGTATCTTTCTCTTGAGCTTAAAAAAGAAATCTTCTTAATTTGTCACTATTTTCCTATGTTATTCTTCTTGGGGTTTTGCCCAGATTGTTTTTGGTGTCTAAAGTGTATTTTGTCTATTGTTAGTATATGATTATGCTGCTAATTTAGTTCCAAATATATATTATTTAGTGTTTCTTCTCATTAAGTGCAGATAGTATTGAGTTTTCATGCTTGACTCTTGAGACTTAATTGGAGGCTAAAATCTGAGTATGATATCGCGAGTTTCTAAACTATTTTTTAACAAAGAGTTTATCTGATGTATAAAATGGTAAAAGGAAAGGTTTCTCCTTACTACCAAATATTATAATTACAATGAATTCTTTAGACAACTCATAAATCCCTTTTCCAGTGAGGAAGGAAGTTGCCTCTAAGGATATCCTTGATGTGCTCTATCCAAATATTAACCTTTTAAACTCCGAGATGAAATTATTGTGAATTGGGTAAAAACAATATTGGGCTTAATGTCTTTATAAAATTGAATACCACGCATAAACTAGTTCTAACTTAAAATCCACATGTTTTCCTGAGGAAAATATTAAAAAAAATGGCCATAAGCAATGGAGGAAATGCGATAAGAATCCATATATAATTTATGGGTCTTTTGAGGTTATTCAATTGGAAAGAAATTTCATTTGAGATGAGATAACCCCAATCAATGATATGTTTTTTATGCAGGGCATAATACATAGCATATATAACATTTCTTGTTACACACATAGTAGTTTCCAAACCTAGAATGTGGGCAAATAACCAAGAAAATCATCTGTACGAGTATTTTAGCAAATTTACCTCGATTCTAGAAGTACTAGGGTTACAGGTTGGATCTTCCAAATAGTTGTTCAATAATTTGTTCTTGTGATGTCAATGCTTGAACAAGTATTTTACAAAATATTGAAGGAGATAGAGAAATAGGTTGATGACCTTGGATTTGAATTATTCTTCATTCATAAACAAATTTTTATGCACACCATTGTATAATATATTTCATATCAATCACTTCCAGAACACATCCTTCCAATGTTATTCCTGAGGTCCAGATTAGGTTTGTCTTTTTCTCAGCTGGAGGAAGAGACTTGTAGTACTTGTATGCCCTAGACCACTGGAACTATTGATCTTCTCAACCTAGTGTGTTCAATGTATCTCCAAAAAATACTTCCTTCTTCTTACTTGACATATTTTCTTCTTTTTACAAAGGTGGCGCTATTGTCGATACTTACAGGTTGCCATTTTTATTTTATTTAAATTCCCACTACGTATTACCTTGGTAACTCAATCAACCATAGATCATGATTTAAATGTCATCAGTTTTCATGGGACTTGGATTTATTGCGACCCTTAATCGATGCATCGTGCATTAATAAGGGCATTATGATTTTACGAGTGGCGAATGATGTGGAAGGGGAAATTAATTTGACAGGAAATGGGGATGTGATGGTATAATGGATGGAAAGTGTTAAGTATGGAGGTGTAAAATGATGTATGGAAAAATTCTAAGAGTATAACATAGAGTTGCGGGGTTGTAGAGTTAATTGCTTGTGAAACAATCTTCGGGAAAGGGTGGCAATGTCTGCATTGAAATTGCTAATATGGTTAAGTGTTGGGAGAAATCAGGACTTGTGGACATGCAAAAGTGTATACCTAATAGCAATAGAAAAGTGATGGGGAGTAAGGAATAATTCTCCATAATGAGAAAATATGGCTAACTATGAAAATAATGGTATGGTATGTAGCTCCGCATCCGCATTGCTTGAAATTTACTAAGTATCAAAGAAAATGGAAAAGGAAACAAAGTAAATTGTTTTCATGATTGCGGGGTTGCAGACCTGGGTAATTAAAAGATATTTTAAGAGTTGGTATGTAGTTCTGCATCCGCATTTCGGAAACGAATAAGTTCTTGGAATTTTTTTTTATGTAAGATAAGAGAAAAAGTAGGGTAAGAAAAGTGTAAAAGAAATCCTAACAATAACTACATATAATACTAGACTGGTAAAAAAAATGGATCAATAGGCATCAAATTTGAATGTGTTCTCATACATACCATATAAACATTATAATAAAAAAGCAATGTAAGCATTTTAAAAAACAATGTAAGGGCTTTTATGGTTAAAGAACTTGAACATTCCCAATTGGCATTGTTTCCTAAATTATCTTGCAGGGCATATTCTAGGAAGTGCCACACATGTTCAAGTACAATTATGGAATTTGCATCTAACAATAAGGTTTGAAGAGCTTGTTTTTGTTCAAGAATTGACATCACAAGTGTCAAGTTATTTGGTCATCTACAAAGTATTGTAATGCCAGGGAAATAATTGTATTACAAATGAGCTTTTGGTTGGGAAAGTGTTTCCTTTCTAGAACATGGTAGTACTGCCAAAAATAGATATATCGTGATTATAGGAATGTATTGTAATGATGTTGTTGCTAGAATTATATGTCCATATTTTAAACTTTGGTTGTTTATTATTAGTTATGTTGTCAGTTGTACTATTATACACATGAACCTTGTTCAGTGGTGTTGAATTATTGATTCATGTTGTTTGGGACGAAGGGGCATATTTTTTGGTATTTTAATTTTTTTTAATCTGTCATTGAGGTTTTCCAAACAAAATGTTCTACGAGTTTGATTTAACTAAAATAAAATTGTGTCTTCTCATTTTTAAGGAATTTGAGAATCCATCGGATTCCTTTTATTGAGGCGTAAATATCTTACTAAGAAGTGGAATTGTTGGATTGAAAATATGCTTCTATTTCATTTATTCTAATAGAATTGCATAATTCTACTCTTAATTGTCTATGGTCGTATGTTAGTTGGAAATATTGAAAATATATAAAGATAATTATTTTAATCAAGCTTTGTTCATTTCCTCTACCTTTTCTTTGGCAAGTGTAAAAGGTTTAAAACTAGAGAGAAATTGTTTCCCAAATAAAATACCTTTGGACTAACCTTTTATTGGAGATGACATTAATTCAATTGTCTAGACTCTAAAATATTTATGGGAGCTGTCAAAAGCTTTCCACACGTGTATGGCACTATCATTTCCTGAACATTTGTTTTGATTGGGGAATGTATATAATAGTGGCCCCGTATAGAAATATTGTAGATTGACTTTGCAATACAACTAAACATGTTTGTGATCCTCGTCATCTTTTACTTCTCACTACTTCTTTTTATTCCTTATTTTTTTCATCTCTAATGAGAACTCTTTTTACAAATATTACAATATTTACTATGTTTTTCATATATCTAATGGTTCTTTGACCCATGTCACAAAAATAATTCATGCAAAAAACATTCTTCGGAGATTAAACTACCAGACAAGTTAAGTGTCTCCTTTCCTCTGGCTCACTAGTTTATTGGTTTTCTTTCACTCCCATTTTCCTTGAGTACTTACCCCTATCATTCAACATGGAATTATTAAAGGAGATCCATCTTCATAATGGTGGTTTATGTTGAAATAACCTACACTATATTTTGTAATTTTTGTTCTACATTGTTCTTGGGTGCAGGCCTATTTTGAGGAAATACTATTTTTTGAGGAAAAAACCTAGAATTGGAAAAAGACAATGAGAAGGAAAAGCAACATGTGCAAGGAAAGCATGCAAGGCATGCATGCAGGAAAAAATAACTACATTAGGGTTAGAGTTTTTTTTAGGATATTGTAATGGCCGATGATCTAGAAAACTAGTATAAATAAGTTCCTAGTTTTGATTAAGGTTGGTTGTCATTGATGTCAACCCTTGAAGGAAGTTGGAGAACCCAGGTTTGGGTAATGGACCCAAGTTTGTTTGATGGATAATGGTATGAGTTTTGATATATTTGTAGGTAATACTATTCTATATGGATAGTACATTTCATTCCATTTCCATTGGTATGTGGAACGTCACATAACTCCTCACGATTAGAGATTTATGGCCATGTGAAGTTGGAGAACCCTCATGAGTCATCTAGAAGCCCCAAAAGGTTAAAGTAGTCAAAGTGGTTTAAGAGATTTTTAGAAGGTAAATAATAAAGTGAAGTTATGAGTGTACTATAATTCAAAGTGAATAAAAAATAATTTATTTAAATAATAAAGTTAATGGAGAAATTCCTAAGTTGAAAAGTGGTTAGAAGTGGGTTAGCACTAAAATAAGGAAAACAATTTAAGATGGTTAGAAGGTAACCCCTTGAGGTATGGGTTAGCACTCAAAATAAGGAAAACAATTTAAGATGGTTAGCTGCAACCCTGAGGTAAAGTGAAGTGATGAGTGTACCATAAGTCAAAGTGGATACAAAATAAATTATTTAACAATAAAGTTAATGGATAAATTACTAATTGGACAAGTGGTTAGAAGTTGGTTAACCCTAAAATAAGGAAAGTGGGTTAAGATGGTTAAAAGGTAACCCCTTGAGGAAGCTACATGAAAGTATAAATAAGAGGCAAGGCTATCTCATTTTATATCACACTTGAGCATATTGAATATCTAGAGGTTTCTAAGGTAACCAAAGTTTATCTAATCCAAATTTCAGAGAGAAGGTGAAGTAAAGAAGGCCTAAATTCAAGGGAGGATAAATTCTTTCGATGATGTTTTCGAAGGTATGTTATTTATAGGTCATATCACCATTTTCACAATAACTTTGTTTCTAGAATGATTCAGATGGTGAAATTGATAGGGATTTGAGAAAACATATCCAAGTAATTGTGGTACGAATTTTAGCATGTGGGTTGTTGTATTTTTGGATTTACACTCCGTGGAAAATAGGGTTTGTGGATAGTCCTAAAACTAGTCTAAAACGGGTGTTTCAAGTGAAAACGTCATAACTTCTTCATAACAGATCCAAATTAAGAAAGAAAAAAAAATTGGTTAGAGAAGAGTCTGTATTATTCTATATAAAATTTTCAGATCCATACAACAAACATTCCATGCGGGGCACGCTCTAGAAGTTCTCTCTCTAGAATAAGCCAGAATTCAACAAGGTATGCAATTTTTTCTATAAATCCTTTTTTGAGAGGTTGCAAGTAGTGAAAACTGGAGGAATTGCACAAAACACAATGAAGAACATTGTGTACTATTTTCATATCTTTACTCATTACAGGTACATAGTTATGATTATTTCAAGTTAGGGTTGTTGACTAATCCAAAACTAGTCATGTGAGACTAAAGAAAAGTTTGATGAAATTGCTAGTATCTTGTTGTTAAAGTTAAGGAAGATTTGCAGGTATGTGATCATATACACCAGGTCTATTACAGAGTTACAAATCATATTTGGATGATGAAATTGTTGAGGGATTTTGGTTGAGGTACATGTTAGGTGCATGGTTGAGACAAGTAGTTGATGAGTTGGCACATACATGAGGTATATAGTTGATGATGTTGGTACATATTGATGAGTCAAGTTGATGAGTAGTTGATACATGATTGGTACATACTTGGGACATGGTTGGATGCACTTTTTTATGGTACAGGTTGATTACAGGTTGTTTGGTATAGGTTGGTGCATGGTTGATGCACTTGTTTATGGTACAGTTTGATTATAGGTTGAGGTACAGGTTGATGTATGGTTGATACATGGTTCAGGTTTATTGGTACAAGTTGTTTGGTGCAGGTTTATTGGTAAAGGTTTACAGCAGTGTATCTCAAAGTGATAGTGTGACAGTGGTTCCATCATTCTACTTATACGTCAGGGAGGTTGGACGAGGCAAGGACAGGTGGTTGTAGCCACCTTCTGGTTGTAGTTGGATAACATAGGGGGTTGTAGCCTCCTTCTGGTTGTAGCCATAGAATCGGGGAGTTGGAGCTTCCCTCAGGTTGTAGCCTGAGAAACTAGCGGGTTGGATCCTCCTTCCGGTTGCAGTTGGAAAACAAAGGAAGTTGGTGCTTCCAATGAATGTAATTCTTCAAGACATATAAGAAAAAGAATTATGTGGTTTTCTACCACTTTGGGTTTCCACGTAAAACACTGGTGTATTGTGTATGTTATTGGATGATAATTCTACATTGATATAACACTTGGATTATATGGTTAAAAAGGATTAAATTTCTCTATTATTGATTCAACCCCCCTCTCAGTAATCCAACAATTGGTATCATAGCAGGTTCCTTCAGAAATTAGTTTAACCACTAAAAGGTAGATCATGGAGAGAAAAAACTTGTATAAAAATGGAATACCATGGTTTAATGGACAAAAGTATGCATTTTTTAGCATAAGGATGAAGACATATATACAAGAACAGTGATTTGAAGTTTGGCAATCAATTGTAGATGGATACACAGTACCATCAGTTCCGCCAACAAATGACAAAGCAGTGAAACTCGGTTAGAATAATTCCAAAGCCACAAATGCACTTCTGAATGGTCTTGGTGAAACGGTATTCACCAAATTTGCACATTATAAATCTGCTAAATATATTTGGGACAAACTTCAAAATATTTATGAAGGAGATTCAAAAGTCAAAGAAGCAAAGCTTCAAACTTATAGAGGTCAGTTCAAACAACTAAAGATGAAGGAAAATGAGAATATTGCAGCTTAATTCTTATGATTCGATGAAACAATAAATGCAATCATGGGATTGCGAGAAGAAATTAAAGAATCTTTAATTGTTCAAAAGGTACTAAGATCTCTTCCTATGAGATTTGACCCTAAGATATCAGCACTAGAAGAAAGAGAAGATCTAAAGTCAATAAGAATGGATGAACTACATGGAATCTTCACAGCATATGAAATGAGAACTGAACGGGAAAATCCAGATGTAAAATAAGCAGCCTTCAAAGCATCCAAAAGATCAAAGAAAAAGGGAAAGAAAAAAGAAAAAGAACGTAGCAGCAATAGTAACGTCTTGGAAGATGATGAAGAAGTGGCCAACTTTGTCAAAAGACTGAACAAGGGAACTGACGGTGGGTATAGAGGTAAGATTCCTTTAATTTGTTTTAATTTTGATGGTATTGGTCATTTTACTAACAAATTTCCTCATAAGAAAAAGAGAAATGATGAAAGTTACTCAAAAAAAAAAAAAAACATATAAAGGCAAAACAACCACAAAGAAAGTTTTCAAGAAAAGCTTATGCATCAAAGAAGACATCTCATTGTCATATGAAGATGAAGTCAATGACAGTGAGATAGAAAGAGTTATATTCATGGCAGTAGAAGACTCTAATAAATAAGACTTTGAAGAAGAATATGAAGAAGTCAAAGAAGAATATGAAGAAGTCAAAGAAGAAATTGAAGAGGCAGAAGTTGAATACCGAGAGGAATTGTTGAGTTCCATAGAAGTTATTAGAAGAGAAAAGAGGAAAAACAAGAAGCTACAAGCGGAACTAGACAAGAAAAAAGACACTCGGGAATTAGAACAAATGATCACAAATTTGAAGGTTCAAATTGAAGAAGATAAAAGAATTTAAGAAGCACTCAAAGAACAGCTAGAAGGAAGAGACAGGATCATTGAAAATTTGGAAGCAGAGATTGTCAGATTAAGAAATGATCTTCAAAAGAAAAATATCCAGAACAACTCAAAGTTTTGAATGACATTATCAGTAGTCAAAGGCCTAATCATGACAAGTCCGGAATTGGATATAGTTAGACAGAAAAGGGATCAAGATCCAAAGCAACAGAAAAAGAAACATATCCAAAAAGCTATGCAGAAACAATCAAAAGGGATAGGAGTGTCTATAGAGAAAATTATAGAGACACTCCTCCACTGAGAAGATTCAGATTTCAGAATCAATGACTGACAGAAACATATAGGTCTCAAGAAGAAGAAGGATTCATAAGAGAACCTCCTTTCATAATATATTCAACTCCCAGATATCAAACTATCTTTTTTGGTTTATGCTATGCATGTAATAATTTTGAACATAAGGCTGTGAATTGCAGAGCTAACAATCGGAAAATCAACAACTTTGAAAGTCATACACAAAAGGGGTATCCAAGAAGGCCTGGTGAAACAAAAATAAGAAGTTACAACAGGCTTGAATCATTAAGCACTGAAGTGGAATGCTATAAGTGTAACAACTTTGGACACATGGCCAAATATTGTAGAATGGAAATCCCTCCTAGAGAACCAACATAGAACAACAACAATCACAGACAGGAACCTTAGAAAAGGACATGGATAAGAAAGCAAACTCAGTACAACAATAAAGAATGCACACTCACTCTACAAGATAAGTAGAAGAAACATGGTTGGTATGTTGGCAGTGGTTGTTCAAAACACATGACAGGTGATAGAGACAAGTTTCTTACATTAATAAAGGAAATACATGGATCATTCTCCTTCGGAAATGATGATTCAGTTAAAATCATTGGAAAAGGCACAGTCAGAATTGGGAACAAGAATACAAAAGCAGAAAATGTTCTGCTAGTAGAAGATATGAAACATAATATTCTAAGTGTGATTCAAATGTGTGACCAAGGTCATAAAGTTACTTTCAATTCACAAAAGTGTGAGATAAGAAAAGAAGGTTCAGGGAAATTGATTTCTACAGTTGCGAGAACTTCAAGCAACATATATGTGTTAAGTGAAATTGGAAATGAAAACTGTTGTCTAAGAAAGGAAGATGAAATTTGGCTATGGCATAGAAGAATGGGTCACATATATTTTGATAACGTTGTCAAAGTCAGAAAAAGAGAAGCAGTCAGATAAATTCCCCATACCACGAAACCAACCAACACTTTATGCAAGCATTGTCAACAATGAAAGAAAACAAAGACCAAGTTCAAATCAAAGGAGTATTCAACAACAAGACCACTGGAAATTGTGCATTCTGATCTAGTTGGACCAACTACAACAAAGGGTTTAAAAGGTGAGAATTTTTTTATGTTATTAGTTTATGATTATAAAAGAATGACTGTAGTTTGTTTTCTCAAGAATAAGTCAAAAGCTTTTGAAAACTTCAAGATCTACAAGGAAACGGTTGAAAATGAAATGGATTATGTTAGCACAAGATTGGTTTATGCCTCAATGTTGCATAAGTGGTGCTACCTAATATTTCTCAGAGAGAAGAATCTGCATTTCATTATTCATTTTGGCAAATGAATACAATTGTTATGGGATTTTTATTTGTTTTGGGGAAAATTTAAATTATATTGAGTTATTCCCAATATCCAAGTTCAGGCATCAAATAAACCAAGTATTTATGCTACTGAATTGCATGCATAAACACATTCGGGCGCTACCTACAGGCGCTGCGTAATACTCTGGCAAAGGCTAAATTGTGCAGAGTTATTCTGCCATTTTTGAGTCACTAATTTAAAACTTGGGTTATGAGCAGTTGAGGATGTATTTTTGAAAACTGGAGGAGGTTTTTGTTCATAACATTCCAAATAAAAAAAACATCTCTCAGTTTTTCAAAATGTGTTTTTGTTTGAGAGATATTGGATATAGAAGTAGGTGTTGCGTACTCTACATAGTGGCGCTGCGTACTAATTTCCTGTAGCGGTCACGGTTTTCATATTTTCCTTGTTGAGAGGTTGCCACATGTCAAGGAGGGTTTGAATGACTTCTCAAGTATCAGTTAGATGTCAAGGGACACCTACAACTAAGATTTATCTCCAGCAAAGGCCTCATGCATGAGGTGGAAACAATTTATTAATGACTTCCAACAAATTCCTGAAAATCAACCATTTGTTGGATTTTTGTCTCTTTGATTGTTGCCACCTATATCCAAGGCTTAGAATCCAATGGAAGAGATGGGATTCGACCTCCTTAGGTTATTTGGATTCTATTTTCTATTTAAAGAGGGAGATATCTCTTGGATAAAGAGGAGGGATGAGCCAAGAGAGGCTGGAGAGAGTAGGAGTATGTAGTTTTCATGTGTGTATTCATTTGTAAGCCTATGGTCATTTTATGATTATAAGAATTACTGCTATTGAAGACTCATGAGAGCTATGATTTCAGATTGTAACTCTTCTTTTATATTTCTTCTTATTTGAATATATTGCAGATTTGAGGATCAAAGGTTGTCAATGATTTATGGATCCCTAAGCAGTAGAGGATCTGTTGTATTTTTCCCATCAATCATTGTTTATATTCAAGTATCTATTGATTCATTAAATTGAGAGGATCTTTGTTTAGTGAACATTCTATCTTATGCTTTCCTTCTTCATTCTTCCACCTATCAACATATAATCTTGTTTTCTGTTGAGCAGCTTTTGTTCCTTCAATGAGTAGGATGTTTGTGACTCCATTGCCCATTGGTGTAGCATACGGATCTGTAGCTTGTCACCCTCTCTCTTTTTTTCTCCATCTTGTTGATCCACCTATTCAAAAAAAAATTATCTTTTACATTCTGATGGGTGTTGAGCTTACACTTTAGCAGTCAAAGTGTGAATTTCAGTGCTAATAGATTCAAAAATCAAATGATTGAGATATGATAATGGAGGAGAGTTCACTTCAAAGGAATTTATAGAATACTGCAGCAGTCATGGAATAAAATGGTAATTCTTCATTGCTAGGACACCTCAACAGAATGGAGTTGTTGAAAGAAAGAACAATACATTACAAGAAATGGGTCGAACAATGCTAATGGATTCCAAATTGACAGATATTTTTTGGACACAGGTAGTGCATACAACAGTTCACATTCAAAAATGAGTAATTCTTAGAAACAACACTGACAAAACTCCCTACAATCTATGGAAAGGAAGACCAATAAATGTGAAGCACTTTAGAGTTTTTGGAAGCAAATGCTACATCAAAAGAGAAGATGGCAGAATGGGAAAGTTTGACTCTCATGTGGACAAAGGAGTACTTGTTGGTTACTCAGGTACAAGGAAGTCATAAAAGTGTTACAACCTGATATTGAACAAAGTTGTGGAAAGCATCAACATAACAATTGATGAAACATGTAGACAAGAATTAAAGGAAGAAGAAAATGAATCAATGGAACATATCTACGAAGAAGAAACATAAGATGAAAAAGAAGTAGAAGGGGAAGATGAAGAGGATCCGACAGAAGCAGAAGAGAAAGTTCAACAAGTGCCTCCAAATACACCTAGCAAACGATTACAGAAGAATCATCCATTGAATCAGATTATCAGAAACAAAGATGCGGGAGTTGAGACTAGAAGAAGAATCCGTTCATGAGAACAAATGCACCTAGCACTCTCATCTACGATTTAACCAACCTATTTTGAAGAGGCTAGAAAGGATAAATTTTGGAATAAGGCCATGGATAAATAATTGGATCAAATAGAGAAAAATGACACTTGGGAATTGGTTCCAAGACCAAAGGATAAGAATGTGATCAACACAAACTGGGTATACAGGAATAAATTGAATGAAGATGGATAGGTTACAAGGAACAAAGCTAAATTGGTATGTAAAGGATATGCACAGGTTGAAGGAATCGACTTTGAAGAGACATTTTCCCCAGTTGCAAGAATGGAAGCAATTTGGTTTCTTTTATATTATGCATGCTCCAAAAATATTAAAGTGTATCAGATGGATGTAAAATCATCTTTTCTGAATGGAGAACTTGAAGAAGAAGTCTACATTGAACAACCATAAGGATTTCAGTTGTTAGAGAATGTAGATTATGTGTGTAAATTAAAGAAGGCCTTGTATGGTCTAAAACAGGCTCCTAGAGCATGGTACTCTAGACTGGATAAATATCTACAACAAGCAGGGT
>SNQJ01S0184850.1:29141-43601 GCA_010110895.2 Picea sitchensis
TCAAAGAGTTGTTCAGTAGTGCTTTGGAAAAGAAAGGATATGAGATGGCCTGATGCCAGGTAAGCATGTGTGGTGCAATTTAGGGTTATAACAATTAGTTGGTCTATTTTTCTAGCTATGAAATCCTTTAGCTTCTTCATTTGTGTTCCTTCTGATCTGTTCTTTCTCAATCCAAGTCTTACCTAGTAAAAGTGGTAAAGGGGCGCTATTCTGAATGAACTTAATGACTTCAAATTCCTCTTTAGTCGATGTTCCATGAATAATAATAGGTACATTAGTAACTCTTCCACATAGGGTTATCATCTTTCCCTTGAACAAGCCTATCCTTCTCAATGAAGGTACCATAGTAGGCTTTCCCAAAATTTTCCAAGTGTCTTCTGTCATAATATTCACTTGTGTTTCCTCATCCAAGACACAGTCTATGTCGAAGTCTCTTATTCTTGCACTTATGCACTATTTTACTTTCAGGATCTCTGGTAAACTGATATCTTAATGAAAATCCATTGTTTCTTTCAACTGTTATAACATAGTCTGAGATTTCTATGATTCTTTTTCTTTATGATTCTCTAACATGCTCGTATTCTTTTGACTCATGTTCATTTGTTCAACTTTAGCAATCATCCTTGGACAATATTCAACTTCATGACCAACAATTTTACAACAAAGACAAATAAGACCTGTACCAGGGCACTCCTTAACAAGATGTCCCAGTAATTTTTAGTTAGAACATAGTTTCAATCCTCTTTTTCTCTTGTATATTCCCCAACTTCTCCTGTACTTCACACTAGGATCACAGTGCTAGAGTTGCAATCTGCAAAAAAAAAAATTAGGTTCCTGCATCCACTTATTAGTCCAAAAATTCATTTTATGCATAGGAATAACATATCTTTCTTCATTTCTGTCAAATTTATTCATATCAACTCTTTATTCTAACTGTGCCCTAGCTTTTAGACCAGGACAAAATCTATCAAACATATCTAAATTCATGGTTTCGAAACAAAAATTTTCACTTATCTTACTCTTATCAAAGCATAAGGCCTTAAGATCTTACCTCTTTTCTTCAGATGAGATTTATTTCTTAGAACGAATCTTCGTAAGTCAAGTAGAGTACTGTGCACTTCAGAAGTAGATCTACACATAGAGCTTCTCTTTTTTTCTCTTACTTCAGCTCCCAACAATCACAGTTTCAGGTCTCGGTAACAGAACCATTTGTTGGCACAGGGGCAGACCCAAGGTTCAACGCTTCAACAACGCACCAACAAAACCCTAACTACCAGACCTTTCGGCAACACCTACGAAGAAGGTGATGTCTCACCCGAGGTAGAAGCAGGGGGGTTACATGACTCAGGTGTTTATAACTATGATGGGACACAGATATGTAATTATAACACTTCGCAGAGTATTCTAGAAACACTTAGAATATTATATGCATCAATTCATTAGCTTTAATAACATCGCATAACAAACCCTAAGGATATATCGACACAGTAACATTGAAAATATACACATACCACTTAGCATTATAAGTTAGATCTAGCACATTCAACACAAATAAATAACTAAGCATCAACATATCTATCTAACATATATAATAAGCAAGGCACTGAGCATATTCATCACATAAAAAAAACAACACAAAGCCAATCAAAGACATAGGATATACGTGGTTCACCCCAATGTGGGGCTACACCCACCAACTTCTTTGTCTTCTTTATTATTCTTCAATCTCTTACATCCGTCCTCTCCTGTGCACTAAGCCGCAGAGCCAAAATTCACATCGGACATGAGATCTGCACACTGAGCACCAAATCCTCCTTCCCAAAATTTGGTCAAGGCACAGAGCCAACTTCTCTATCAAGCACAGAGCCTTACATACACATTTCATTACACAAAGCACTCACAACTACTTGCACTTAGCCACTTAGACTTCGCTCTCTAAGTCTCTTTTGCACTTAGCCATTCACCACTTCTACATTACATTCTTACTTATTTATACTTTTGCAATCTCTTAAAAAAAGGGCTAATCATGGGTAAACCCATGGATTGAAATCCCATAACCAAATTCAAAAACCCTAAGGGACCCCTTGTTTGGTCCACAAAGCCCACAAAACAAGTGAGATATGCGATCTCATCTCCTCCTGGGCGCTCCTTCCTCGATCACTGCGTTGAAGTCCAAAAAGTGGTCAAACCTGACCAAGGTTTCCTCAAAACTTGGCCAAGGGCCAACATTTCCCCTGTCCATCATATCTCTGCATCTTATTTCTCCCCTTCTCTACACTGAATCTAATTTGAAGTAGTCACTTACATTAGTACTAGTCCTTAACTGTTTCTTTATGCGGAGCCCACCATCTTGCAGGTGTTGCCTTGAGTGCAATGTTTAGGGATAAGAGCCTCTTATTCTCTAACACTTCATCTTCGTATCTTGTTATGAATTCTTCTAAGTCAATCACCCCATGAAAACTGAGAGTTTCTCTTATCTCTATACCTACCCATCTCACTGTGCGGTCTATTCTTGCGCACCTTCTTGTGGACACTTCATGTAATATTTTCTGCCAATTTTCCATCCTTGTATCTGAATCAGAAGCACCTGATGTGATGCTCCTCCAACTGAGTACCCCATATGTAGTTGGGTTGACATAATATTCTTTGTGCAATGTGGTTCTGTATAACTGGTTGATTTCATCTAGATCTAAGCAAGTGGGCTCTACAAACCTTTCTCCTTCTAATGGGTCTAATGGTGCAACGACTCTGTATTGTCTTGATTCAAATTTCATCTTCCTTATAGTCCATTTGATTATGGAATGGTTATCAAATTCCCAATACAACCCAAGAAATGTTGGATAAGGTGTTGTTCCATCCACTATTTCTATCACTTCAAAGTCTGCCTTAGTGCACACTCCATCCAGATCTACTGTCACACCTTTTATCCTTCCAATTGCCAGAACTCTATGTTGGTTTGCTAGTTTCATCTAGATAGGTGAGTAGCCTAATGTGGGATCTCCCATACATTTCGATGTCTTCTTAGGTAAGAAATTCACCTCAGAGCCTAAGTCCAATATAATGTCTCCCATATTGAAATCCCCAATGTTAGCGTTCAATCTAAATTCCCTGCTTGTCCTCCTTCTTGTATGGAGGTGATTGACTGTTTTTTGTTTTAACTTCCTCTCTTCCTATGTGTTACATATTTATAACATATTTTACAAAAAAATAACAGATGATGGATCATTCAGTAGTTTAACATAGGATTGCAGAAAGGTCTTTATGGTACTTAATTGTTGTACATATTGTGTTTTACTGGTGTGGTCCATTGATAAGGGAATCTCATGCATTGGTACATTCTGAGTATGATGTGAAACTGATGTATATGCAACATCTTTCTTGAGAAACTCCTATTTGGCCTCCTTGAATGTTTATTTTTCTTTCCTTACATCAAACTGTTTCTGTGATTCAATATTTTTCTTCACCCATTGGTGTTGCACTGTCTCCTGTCTTACTATGTCAACTCCTATCTTATCTCCTTCATGCATAAATATGTTGATATTTCTTCCAACATCCCTGGGTTCTGCAAAAATCCACTGAACATTTTGATTGTTTTGGTTCCTTTTTTCTTGAATCCTCCCCAAACGTGTTGATCATTCCTCTGTATCATGGTCTGTCATGCGATAGTACATACATGTCGCAGGTGGGAGTGGACATTCCCTTGCATAGTGTCCTGGTTGTCAGTAGTTATGACATACTACTAGTCCTCTTCCTCTTCCAAATCCCCCTCTACCTCATCCTCCACCTCTGTATCCACCTCAATTTTCTCGTGGTGCATTGTATTGAGGCACCTGATTATACTGGGTGGGGTTATACTGAAGTTGTGCAGTGTTTTACTGTAGCTACACATTGTTATAAGGGGGTGGTACATGGTTGAACTGTGGTGCATTTTTCCTTGTCATCATTTCTGCCTGCACCCTATAAGTATCCAAAGTTCTTTCCCTCATCAATTCCATTATCCTACAATCTTTGTCATCATGAACTAATGATTTGCAAAAAGTGCAGTATGAATTCTTGGGTATTGTCTAGTACTTCTACATCATTGGGAAATGATATGGGTCATGCCTGTGTTTTAAATATATATCATTGTGGTCCTCCTGTTGGCAATGGTTCTAGTATCCATGTTTCCATGTACTGCGCGAAAGTAAGGCACTCATTCTTGTGGTGTCCTTATGTCTTTCATGTGGTACACCACACAACTTCTCTTTTCTCTTTTCCCATATTCTAGTTTAGTTGAAATGTGAGGTTCTTTAGATCCTCCTTTAACTCTTCTATTGTTGGATCTGTCTTCTGATACTGGTTCTCTTTCAGTTGTAGGGATTCTTGTAGAGCCTCTGCATGAGTTTGAAACTTTTTCTACCTCAAAGGGTATTTTAGGTGTGGTAGCAGTGAATTCACAAAGAGATGTCTATGCTGCATATTAGTCATGACATACTTCATCTTAAATTTAAGACATTTAAACCTCTGAGAAATATCCCAAACATAATCACCTGGTTTTTTCTTGATTTCAATCATCTTGTTCTTGTATTCATCCTCTGAGTCAGGCCTTTGAAATTCATTTATCAGTAGCTTCTTGACATCTACAATCGTCCTTGTTGTTCCTAATGGACTGTTTACAACTAAGCTCATGTACTAATCCAATGCATGGTCTCTCAGTGTGATATCTAACTGTTCAAGTTTTGTATCCTCATATGTGATCTACGTTTCTTCCTAGATATTCTCATAGATAAACAAGTGCTTTTCAGGATCCTATGATGCCTCTCCCTTGAATTCGGGTAACCTGATGGTGGGATCTTGTCCTGCCATTTTGAACGGTGATGAAATATGACCTCCATGCGGTGTAGATACTTGAATACTACTTCCTGAATTGGCTCCTCCAGTCATTTCTCCTTGATTGGCTGCACTTCCTACTGTCTTTCTTCCACTAAAATTTGGTTGTCTAAACAGTGGTTTTATTTCGGGTGTATTAGTCGTACATGGGTTTATGGGTTCGAAACTGACACTGACATGGATAGGAGTTATTCCTTATGTTCCTTCCCTTGAACCTCTTTTCTTCATTTCATATGTTGCATGCAGGATTTACTCAATATTCTCTACATCCTAGAGATCCTCCACCTCTTCTTCATCACTTTCCAAGCCCTCTCTATCTATTATGGTTCTCTTCTTATTGTTCATCTTATATTGGTAGGGTACTCCATTGCACATTTTTCCAGTTGTTTCCATTATCTCCTTGATCTGATATTCCTCCATCATGATTGGGTCCAAGGTCTCCTCCTTCTTTCCCTTACCATCTCTTCCTCCATTTCTCCAGTTCTTGTCAGTTCTTCCCCCCTTCCCCCATGCACGCAGGGAAGTTTAGTTGTCTGCTTCCATAGTCATCACACCTTTGTTATATAGTAAGATATTGATTGAAGTATAGAGAGATATGATATACCTACCTCTCAGTCCCTTCGGGAACTCTTTCTCTGTTGTGTTGTAAGACTTCGCAGTATCTACTACAAATTCTCTGATAAACCTTGCAACAATAATGTCTAGCCAGAAATCTACTATGCACGTGAATTTGTTGTTAACTTGTTGTAACTATATGATCTCCACAGGATTCCACTCGAGCTGTCTAATTCGATTCGTTGGGTGGTTGTCTTTCAAACTCAATAGCCACTCCTACAACTCATGCGGTAAATCATAGAAAAATACCTCATGCAGGTCGCTAAACATGTACTTGTCCATATATTTGTGCGTTGTTAATTTAGGGTTTCTATTATCCTTCTGCACAAACTCAAGATCCTTTGTTTTCAACC
The DNA here is from genome assembly GCA_010110895.2 of Picea sitchensis. Classification (NCBI taxonomy): domain Eukaryota; kingdom Viridiplantae; phylum Streptophyta; class Pinopsida; order Pinales; family Pinaceae; genus Picea; species Picea sitchensis. The sequence continues at coordinate 34,979 of SNQJ01S0184850.1, forward strand.
AACTTTCAATCTCCACCTTCGTTGGATTCCATGGTCTGAACATTCCTTTTTATACCTTCATTCTCTTTGCGATTCTTTCACGGATCCCACTCACTCAATCCCATGCAGTTCCAACCGACAACGAAACCATTTGTTGGTTACTACTCTCTTCTTCTACTCTTGGGTTGACCCAGGTTCAGATCTAAACATGTTTCCAGCAAAACCCTCTAAAACTATCGGCCCTCCTGGTAAACCAGAAGGCAACACACCACATAGAATGTACTGCACAGTCTCACCCAAGATAGTCCTATGGGTGACTGCAATGCTCACATACTTGCAGTCTAGGGAAGAGTAGGGATCTGGGATTGCAATTTGTATTCTTAAGCCTTGATCTAGTGTTTCTTTTTGTTATTCTTAATATCTATTCATCTATTAAGTTCATGCATTCATTCTAACAGATCTAACATATAACATCTCTCACAGAATTATTCATTCATCAACTAACTACTTACATAAAGTAATTATGCAATAAACACATCACATAACACAGGTGTTACTGTGGTTCACCCCCTCCTGGGATACGTCCACAAAGATCTGGATTCTCAGGATCATTTATTATGGTTCTACAATATATGGCACCACACGCACTACAACTTCGTTCATACAATCACAAAATGGACTCCATGACATTTGTAAGGCTGACTAGATTGCACCAGGATCCTCATCCTGTGATCTAACCCTCGAGGTCTAACTACTTTTCTCCCCTACAACTAAACAACTTACAAAAATGGTATTCAATCTGACAATGGTTTCCTTGACTTAATAGACCAAAACTTAGAAACCAAAAAAACACGACAACAAAACACTCTCGACCAAGACCTCCTAGGTGTTGGATTACTGAGAGGGGACGTGAATTAGTAATAGAGAAATTTAATCCTTTTTAACCATATAATCCAAGTGTTATATCAATGTAGAATTATCATCCAATAAATTTAGAGTAAATAAGCAATGAACAAATGAACAATCATACACATACAAAATACACCAGTGTTTTACGTGGAAACCCAAAGCGGGAGAAAACCACATAAATATTTTTCTTATATGTCTTGAAGAACTACATTTATTGGAAGCACCAACTTCCTTTCTCTTCCAGTTGCAACTAGAAGGAGGCTCCAACCCCCTATTTTCTCAGGCTACAACCTGAGGAAAGCTTTAACTACCCAATTCTCTGGCTAGAACCAGAAGGAGGCTACAACCCCCTATGTTCTCCGGCTACAACCACATGTCCCTGCCCTATCCAACCACCCTGATGTATAAGTAGAATGATAGAACCACTGTCACACTATCACTTTGAGATATACTGTTGTAAATTTGTACCAATAAACCTGCACCAAACCACTTTGACTACTTAAACCACTTTGACTACTTTGACCTTTTGGGGCTTCTATATGACTCATGAGGGTTCTCCAAATTCACATGGTCATAACTCTCTAATCGTGAGGAGTTATGTGACGTTCCACATACCACTAGAAATGACATGACATGTACTATCCATATAGAATAGTATTACCTTCAAATATATCAAAACTCATACCATTATCCATCAAACAANCCTCTACATGAGTTTGAAACTTTTGTTGCCTCAAAGGGTATTTTAGGTGTGGTAGCAGTGAATTCACAAAGGGATGTCTATGTTGCATATCAGTCATGACATACTTCAGCTTAACTTTAAGACATTTAAACCTCTGAGCAATATCCCAAACATAATCACCTGGTTTTTTCTTGATTTCAATCATCTTGTTCATGTATTAATCCTTTGAGCCAGGCCTTTGAAATTCATTTATCAGTAGCTTCTTGACATCTACAATCGTCCTTGTTGTTCCTAATGGATTGTTTACAACTACTCTCATGTACTAATCCAATGCATGGTTTCTCAATGTGATATCTAACTGTTCAAGTTTTGTATCCTCATATGTGATCTATGTTGGTTCCTAGATATTCTCATAGATAAACAAGTTCTTTTTAGGATCTTTTGATGCCTCTCCCTTGAATTCGGGTAACCTGATGGTGGGATCATGTCCTGCCATTTTGAACGGTGATGAAATATGACCTCCATGCAGTGTAGATACTTGAATACTACTTCCTGAACTAGCTCCTCCAGTCACTGCTCCTTGATTGGGTGCACTTCCTACTATCTTTCTTCCACTAAAATTTGGTTGTCTAAACGATGGTTTTATTTTGGGTGTATTAGTCGTACATGGGTTTATGGGTTCGAAACTGACACTGACATGGATAGGAGTTATTCCTTATGTTCCTTCCCTTGAACCTCTTTTCTTCATTTCATATGTTGCATGCAGGATTTACTCAGTCTTCTCTATAGCCTAGATATCCTCCGCCTCTTCTTCATCACTTTCCAAGCCCTCTCTATCGATTATGGTTCTCTTCTTATTGTTCATCTTATATTGGTAGGGTACTCCATTGTGCATTTTTCTAGTTGTTTCCATGATTTTCTTGATCTAATATTCCTCCATCATGATTGGGTCCAAGGTCTCCTCCTTCTTTCCCTTACCATCTCTTCCTCCATTTCTCCAGCTCTTTTCAGTGCTTCCCCCTTTCCCCCATGCACACAAGGAACTTTAGTTGTCTTCTTCCATAGTCATCACACCTTTGTTATACAGTAATATATTGATTGAAGTATAGAGTGATCTGATATACCTACCTATCGATCCCTTCAGGAACTCTTTCTCTATTGTGTTGTAAGACTTTGCGGTATGTAGTACAAATTATCTAATAAACCTTGCTATAGTACTGTCTAGCCATAAATCTACTAAGAACATGAATTTGTTGTTAAATTGTTGTAACTATATGATCTCCACAAGATTCCACTCGATCTATCTAATTCGATTCATAGGGTGGTTGTCTTTCAACCTCAATAGACACTCCTACAACTCATGCGGGAAATCACAGAAAAATACCTCATGCAAGTCGCTAAACACATACTTGTCCATATATTTGTGCAGTGTTAATTTAGGGTTTCTGTTATCCTTCTGCACAAACTCAAGATCCTTTGTTTTCAACCAACTTTCAATCTCCGCCTTCATTGGATTCCATGGTCTGAACATTCCTTTTTATACCTTCATTCTCATCACGATTCTTTCACGGATCCCACTCACTCAATCCCATGCAGTTCCAGCCGACAATGAAACCATTTGTTGGTTACTACTCTCTCCTCCTACTCTTGGGTTGACCCAGGTTCAGATCTAAACATGTTTCCAACAAAACCCTCTAAAACTATCGGCCCTCCTGGTAAACCAGAAGGAAACACACCACATAGAATGTACTCCATAGTCTCACTCGAGATAGTCCTATGGGTGACTACAATGCTCACATACTTGCATTCTAGGGAAGAGTAGGGATCTGGGATTGCAATTCATCTTCTTAGGCCTTGATCTAGTGGTTCTTTTTGTTATTCTTAATATCCATTCATCTATTAATTTCATGCATGCATTCTAATATATCTAACATATAAAATCTCTCACATAATTATTCATTCATCAACTAACTACTTACAGAAAGTAATTATGCAATAAACACATCACATAAAACAGGTGTTACCGTGGTTCACCCCCTACTGGGATACGTCCACAAACATCTGGATTCTCATGCTCATTTATTATGGTTCTGCAATATATGGTGCCACACACACTACAAATTCATTCATACAATCACAAAATGGACTCCATGACCTTTGTAATGCTGACTAGATTGCACCATGCTCCTCATCCTGTGATCTAACCCTTGAGGTCTAACTACTTTTCTCCCCTACAACTAAACAACTTACAAAAATGGTATTCGATCTTACAATGGCTTCCCTGACTGAACATACCAAAACTTAGCAACCAAAAAAACATGACAACAAAACACACTCAACCAAGACCTCCTAGGTGTTGGATTACTGAGAGGGGACATGAATTAGTAATAGAGAAATTTAATCCTTTTTAACCATATAATCCAAGTGTTATATCAATGTAGCATTATCATCCAATAACTACAGAGTAAATAAGATACAATGAACAAATGAACATTCATACACATACAAAATACACCAATGTTTTATGTGTAAACCCAAAGCGGGAGAAAACCACACAAAGATTTTTCTTATATGTCTTGAAGAACTACATTTATTGGAAGCACCAACTTCCTTTGTTTTCTAGCTGCAACTGGAAGGAGGATCCAACCCCCTATTTTCTCAGGCTATAACCTGAGGGAAGCTCCAACACTCCAATTCTCTGGCTACAACCAAAAGGATGCTACAACCCCCTATGTTCTCCGGCTACAACCGGAAGGTGGCTACAACCACATGTCCTTTCCCTGTCCAAGTTCCCCGAAGTATAAGTAGAATGATAGAACCACTGTCACACTATCACTTTGAGATATACTGTTGTAAATTTGTACCAATAAACCTGCACCAAACCACTTTGACTACTTTGACCTTTTGGGGCTTCTATATGACTCATGAGGGTTCTCCAACTTCACATGGCTATAAATATCTAACCGTGAGGAGTTATGTGACGTTCCACATACCACTGGAAATGACATGACATGTACTATCCATATATAATAGTATTACCTACAAATATATCAAAACTCATACCATTATGCATCAAATAAACTTGGGTCCATTACCCAAACCTAGGTTCTCCAACTTCCTTCAAGGGTTGACATCAATGGCAACCAACCTTAATCAACAATATCCCCCTTTGGCACCAATGGAAAAAATCTGATACAATACTGAAATCATGTCATGCAATAATAAATTTATATCGCTCATGCTCCCCCTAGAACCATGCCTCTGTCCTCTGCATTTAATAAATCTCTCCCCCTTTTTCATCAATGGAAAAGTTATTTTTCCATCTGGGGCTTCTCCCCCTAGCTGAACTATCCTCTTTATGGTGCTTCCTTGTGTACATCTAAGACATATCATATAATCATTCAAAATCATTCATTTTTGAGTAGAAATAGCTCCGAGTCTCTAGTGAAGATACTCAAAGGATTCCCATGGAAGTGGTTTTGTAAATATGTCTGCCACTTGTTCTTTGTGCCCACATACTCAACTATGATGTTCTTTTTTGCAACCTGTTCTCGTAGAAAGTGATACTTGATTGGAATGTTCTTCGTCTTGGAGTGCATCACCGTGTTCTTTGAGATACTGATGGCACTTGTATTATCAAAATATATTGGAATGGGCTCATCATACTCAACCTGTATATCTGTCAGAGTTTGTTTCATCCAAAGAACCCGTGTACCACATGTTTCTACTACAATATACTCTGACTCAGCTGTAGATAAAGATACTGATGATTTTTTCTTGCTTAGCCATGATACTAAACACTCACCCAAGTAAAACGTTGCTCCACTAGTGCTTCGTTGATCATCAATACAACCTCCCCAATTTGCATCTGTGTAGGCGATAAGTGATAGATCCTTTCCTTTTGGATACCATAATCCAAAATCTTATGTTCCTTTGAGATATCTGAAAATCCTCTTCACTACTAATACATGTGATTCCTTTGGTGCTGCTTGAAATCATGCCACCTATCCAACTGCCTACATTACATCTGATCTGGATGATGTCACATATAGTAGGATACCAATCACTGATATGTATTACCTCTGATATGTATACTTTGAATCATCATTTTTGCTCCACTTGCAACTAGTTTTCATGGGAGTGATAACTGGTTTGCAATCTTCCATTTCGAACCTCTTTAACATTTCTCTGATATACTTGGTTTGAAAAATAAAAATTCCTTGGCTTCTTTGATGTATCTGAAGTCCTGGAAAGAAGGATAGTTCTCCAAGTAATGACATTTCAAATTCATTCTACATATCCTTTGCAAATTTTTTCCTTAACCTATCATCATCACTACCAAAAATAATATCATCAACATAAAATTCAATTAATAAAATACTATCTTGACTTACCTTGATGTAGAGGTAGTTCTCTACACTTCATTTTCTGAACCCTGCTTGCTGTAGATATTTATCTAGTCTAGAGTACCATACAAGGCCTTCTTTAATTTACACACATAATCTACGTTCTCTGACAACTGAAATCCTTATGGTTGTTCAATGTATACTTCTTCTGCAAGTTCTCCATTCAGAAAAGATGATTTTACGTCCATCTGATACACTTTAATATTTTTGGAGCATGCATAAGATAAAAGCAACCGAATTGCTTCCATTCTTGCAACTGGGGAAAATGTCTCTTCAAAGTCGATTCCTTCAACCTGTGCATATCCTTTACATACCAATTTAGCTTTGCTCCTTGTAACCCATCCATCTTCATTCAATTTATTCCTGTATACCTAGTTTGTGCTGATCACATTCTTATCCTTTGGTCTTGGAACCAATTCCCAAGTGTCATTTTTCTCTATTTGATCCAATTCTTTATCCATGGCCTTATTCCAAAATTTATCCTTTCTAGCCTCTTCAAAACAAGTTGGTTAAACCGTAGATGAGAGTGCTAGGTTCATTTGTTCTAGTGAACAAATTCTTCTTCTAGTCTCAACTCCTGCATCTTTGTTTCCGATAATCTGATTCAAAGGATGATTCTTTTGTAATCGTCTGCTAGGTGTCTTTGAAGGAACTTGTTAAACTTTCTCTTCTGCTTCTGTCGTATCCTCTTCATCTTCCCCTTCTACTTCTTTTTCATCTTCTGTTTTATCTTCGTAAATATGTTCCATTGATTCATTTTCTTCTTCCTTTAATTCTTGTCTACATGTTTCATCAATTGTTACGTTGATGCTTTCCACAACTTTGTTCAATATCAGGTTGTAACACTTTTATGACTTCCTTGTACCTGAGTAACCAACAAGTACTCCTTTTTCCACACGAGAGTCAAACTTTCCCATTCTTCCATCTTCTCTTTTGATGTAACATTTGGTTCCAAAAACTTTGAAGTGCTTCACAATTGTTGGTCTTCCTTTCCATAGCTCGTAGGGAGTTTTGTCAGTGTTGTTTCTGAGCATTACTCTGTTTTGAATGTGAACTGTTGTATGCACTGCCTATGTCCAAAAAATATCTATCAATTTGGAATCCATTAGCATTGTTCGAGCCATTTCTTGTAATGTCATGTTCTTTCTTTCAAAAACTCCATTCTATTGAGGTGTCCTAGCAATGAAGAATTACCTTTTTATTCCTTGACTGTTGCAGTATTCCATAAATTCCTTTGAAGTGAACTCTCCTCTATTATCATATCTCAAGAATTTGATTTTTGAATCTATTAGCACTGAAAGTCACACTTTGACTGCTAAAGTGTAAGCTCAACACCCATCAGAATGTAAAAGATAATTTGGTTTTGAATAGGTGGATAAGAAATATGGAGAAAGAAAGAGAGAGGGTTGCAAGTTGCAGATCTGTATGCTACACCGATGGGCAATGGAGTCACAAACATCCTTCTCATCGAAGGCACAAAAGATGCTCAACAGAAAACAAGATTATATGATGATAGGTGGAAGAATTAAGAAAGAAAACATAAGATATAATTTTCACTAAACAAAGATCCTCTCAATTTAATGAATCAACAAATACTTGAATATAAACAATGATTGATGGGCAAAATATAGCAGATCCTCTGCTGCTTAGGGATCCATAAATCATTGACAACCTTTGATCCTCAAATCTGCAATATATTCAAATAAGAATAAATATAAAAGAAGACTTACAATCTGAAATCATATCTCTCATGAGTCTCCAATAGCAGTAATTCTTATAATCATAAAATACCCACAAGCTTACAAATGAACACACACAGGAAAACTGCATACTCCTACTCTCTCCAGCCTCTCTTGGCTCATCCCTCCTCTTTCTCCATGAGATATCTCTTTCTTTAAATAGAAAATAACATTAAAATAACCTAAGGAGGTTGAATCCCATCTCCTCCATTGGATGCTAAGCCTTGGATATAGGTGGCAACAGTCAATGAGACAAAAATCCAACAAACTACTGATTTTCAGGAATTTGTTGGAAGTCATTAATAAATTGTTTCCACCTCATGCATGAGGCCTTTGTTGGAGCTAAATATTAGGTACAGGTGTTCCTTGAAATCTAACTGATCCTTGAGAAGTCATTCAAACCCTCCTTGACATGTGGCAACCTCCCAACAAGGTGAATATGAAAACTGTGATTGCTACATGAAATTAGTACGCAGCGCCACTGTGTAGAGTATGTAGCGCCTACTTCTATATCCAATATCTCTCAAACAAAAACACATTTTGAAAAACTGAGAGATATTTTTGCTACTTGGAATGTTATGAACAAAAACCTCCTCCAGTTTTCAAAAATACATCCTCAACTACTCATAACCCAAGTTTTAAATTAGTGACTCAAAACTAGGAGAATAACTCTGCACAATTTAGCCTCTGCCAGAATATTATGCAGCGCCTGTAGGTAGTGCCCGATTGTGTTTATGCATGCAATTCGGTAGCATAAAGTTGTGGGTGCTTTGATGCTTGTACTTGGATATTGGGAATAACTCAATATAATTTAAATTTTCCCCAAAACAAATAAAAATCCCATAATAATTGTATTCATTTGCCAAAATGAATAATGAAATGCAGATTCTGTTCTCTGAAAAATATTA
>SNQJ01S0184851.1:0-14942 GCA_010110895.2 Picea sitchensis
GGAATATTCCATAACTCTATTTCTCATATAGTAACTAGGGTATGCTTTCTTGTACCTATAATTCTACAATAATGTGCATGCAATAATTGTTGTTAGAATTAAGAATATTGCAAAATATTTATTGATTAGATTATAAGTCATTATTCATTTAATAGTATGAAGAAAAAAAGTGTACTAATCCAATTTATGGGTTAATAAGTGGCTTGTCCTGCTGAATACCTTTCCAATGACTATTCGTTTTCTCAAATTTGAGATTTGATTTGAAAGTTATGGTCTTTGGAAGTTTAGATTGTTTCTCATTTTAACTCTTGTATGCTATAGGTATCTTATTTCTCTTCCTGCACATTTTATGTACCCATATCCCAAACATTCTTCTATAGTTGTTTTCTATGGTCCATAATATTTCGATAGACGTCTCTTGTGCCACAAGTGGACCTCTGAGCAAGGAGTTATTCCCTCCGGAAGTAAACTAATGTCGGAAATATACCCTCTACGTTTCAACTGTAACTTTTTCATACGAGATTTGTTTTGCATCCAAAATAGGACGCTGAAAATATCTCTCTGGGCTCTTTTATTTAAGCTATAGATACAGGGTGTACCTTTCTACGTCCTATTCCCATGACTTTTGACTACCTAAAAATGTTGTTTAGGCCCTCAAAATCGCTCTACAAGTTGAAGACCTTCAAAAAGCATAAAATTTCGTAGAAAATTGATTGTTTATTTTATGACAATATTTCAATCTACACTGTTGATTTGAAATTTGGAAATAATCTCAATTTTTTATCCAATAAACCTTTCCCAAGATCGTGGATCAACTTCCATTGTTGATTTCCAACTCAAATAAATCTAAAACATCCAATCTCCAACATTCGAAGTCCGTCGACAATTGATGATTCCTTTTGGAAATTCAAGACTTTCTCATAGATTTTGTTGAACCCCGGTCATCGACCATTGGCTATCGACTATTTCTCTTGGAAAACCAATTTTTTACCTAAAACCTTGATCATCTATGATCGGTCATCGACAAATTTCCTTAGTAAACAAATTGTTTATAAATTTTTCCAAATCTTAACCATTGACTATTAACCATCTCTAGGTTGTCATGGAAAATATGTTAACGTGGATGACACATTGATGTTGATGTGGCATGACATGTGGATGTTGATGTGGCATGACACATGCATGTTGGCATGGTATGACATGTGGATGATGGCGTGGAAAAACATGTCATCATCCTCTTTAGTTTATCAGTGGTCAACAAATTCTCTTGGATGAATTGAACACCTCGGTAAATCTTCCAACCCTGGATCATCTACTATTTGTGATTGACAATTTCTTTTGGACACATGAAACATTTCACCATATTCTACTGACCTGCAATCATTGGCCAGTGATGATCGATGATTTTGTTTGGACACATGAAACCTCTCGCCAAATTCTGTCGACCCCCTATCATCGACTATCACGATTGATGATTTCTTTTGGCCTACCCAAACACTTTTCTCATTTCACCGACATGACCATCAAAAATCAAAAATTTATTTTGACTGAACCAAACACATAGAAATTTTTGACTAAATCCTATATTAATATGTTCCGTCAATATCCTATTCGCAATGATATCAACTGTTGACTTGTCAAACTTTTCCCAACTCTACCAATGAATCTCGACCATCGATTATTTAACTTATCCAATATGCAAAAATGAGTCTTGGCCGTCAATTCTCTTCTTTTGTAAAACTCCAAAAAACTTGTAAGTTTTTAATTCAATTCACGATGAATCTCGTCCATTGATCTCAAAATCAAATGTGATCTTGGTCATTAATTCATTAAACGCTCCTAGCTCCTTCAACTTCCATTAGAACATGAATTTTATACCTTTCAAGTTGAATTAGTTGTACACTCATGTCGATTGATGCAATTAAACCTTTCTTTTATGGCTATGAGGAAATTATGACCTGAGTTTTCTCATGAAGTTGGGGATTCCACTATGGTTTTTCATTGTTTTACCCCAAATTTGTCACAGATCAAAATATGTAACAAAACGTTCACCCAAAATCATATTGGTTCTTGTCCCATATGGGTCTAGTGTTGAACTTAATCTCTCATACCACTCTGTAATGCACCCAACCCCAAGTTGGGTCACACCACTACTAAAATGTCTAGATAAAATTTTTTGATACCAATTCTAAATGTAGAAATAACACTCACACAAATGATATTCAAGTTTACACAATGGTTCATGCTAATTAAAAATGTAAATGCAAGTGCCTAAATGTGCACAACAACAATTAAACACATTCAACAACATAACTAGATATTTGCATGCATCATTCTACTCACAACATGTATCAATAGCCAAAATATCTCAGAGTAAAATGCACAACAATTATATCAATATTTAACATAAATCGAACACAAAATAAGAAGACTTATCTTATGAAATATGTAACCATGTATAGAGGACGAACGTTTCTCCCAATCGTACACTTTCTTTTCTAGTTCTCAACAACAAGTCACCTCAGAGATGGGGCTATGAATCCACAAGATAGGATGGTCCCTAATGTTGGCTAATATCCCCCTCTCAACAGTCAGTTTCCCATAGCTAATTCCATTCCACCAGATCTCTTCCCCACAACCTACAGAACCCAAAGGATGGGATCCTACTTCACTTCTCATAGTCCCTCAAGACTTTCCACTCCCCTCCAGAGATTCTAGCATAGGTTGGGAAAGAAATATCTATGTTGGGACCTTGGGAATTTTATAGGTACTACATGAATTCACATAGCAACAAAATGCTTGTTTCTCTTGACAATTTTTGAATATAATATTTCTCATAGGCCACAACCTCCCTTCCCATGAAATCATAGATTAAAATGTTTTCCATGCATGCCCACTATGGCTGCCTTCAAACTTTAGCACTATGAACTTCCTTGTTTTCCAGAAAAATCCATGTAAAAATTGCTTTTCATGAAAAAATGTGAATGTCTAATTCTACCCCTCTACCAATATGAATTTTCTCTCTTTCTCTTGCTTGATTTTCTTGCACTCTTCCCTAATATGATTGTAATCAACCCCCATGGTCTCAATAAATATGGGATGTGAATTCTCACACCCACCCTCTTACATGTATTCAATGATTGGGTTTGGGAACACTCAATTAGAAAATTGAAGGTTCATAGTAAGGATAATTTAGAAAGAAAAGGGTTTGGGTTTAATAGACATGGGAAAAATATCCCCTTTGGACCCCTTCCCTCTATTGTGAAAACTAATCCCCCAAGTTTTCATCCATGTCCATATGCAGCTACTGATACATTTTATTTATTATATTCACTATAACATATTGAAAAATTTGCAATGACTACTTCCAATGAAAGTACCCTTTCATCGCATAATTAAAGATAAAGAGTTGAATTTTGAAAAAAAAAAAATCCAACCCGTGTTCGTCGCTCTTGCGACAAAATTAGATGTACGTCTCAAGAGCGACGAATGTGAAGATGGTGGAATATTGTCGCTCTTGCGACGACCTTTTGTAATCGTCACAAGAGAGACAATTACCATTGACCGTTACACTATTTAACAAAGTCAGCATTGACTGTTACATTGTTTGACAAAATCAACATTGACTTGGTCAACTTTCATCGCTCTTGCAATGAAAAAATATCTATAAATATTTTGCAAATTAGAGATGTTGCAACAAGCTTTCTATAACAATGATGGTTCAGAAAGGGTATTTTTGTGTGGAAGAGTGTCGCAGAATATTAGTGGTGGGGAAAAAATTAAAGAGGGTGAAAAAGGGTGATGGTAGATGTTATTTCCCTTGCAAAATATGTTGCACTACACGCCACATAAGAATTTTAATAGCAGCAGCTAAAATACATTGTAGGAAATATGGGCACATTGATGAGGGATCGAATGAATATCATCTTGTGGTAATTAGCTATATATTCATTATCTATTTTTATATTGTCGATTTTATATAAAATTATATATCTGTATATATATTGTTTGAATATTTGTTACACACACTAATTTTGCATGATTGTTTGTAATTATAAAGTTAGAGTTTCCCTCTAACTTTCTACAGAATATTGCACCAAGTAGAAGTAGAAATGATGGTGTACAAGATGAGGAACATGATCAAGTGAATGAGGATCTCATGGAAGAAGATGATGGGAAAAAGCAAATGATCCAAGATTTTTTTTTTTTCAATCGGGTGAGGATTGGGACAGTGATGGTATTTATGATGAACCTCTATTAGAAAAGGAAAATAAATGACTTTATAAAGGATCAAGAGAAAATCTTCTCTCTACTACATTTTTGCCAGGGAACTTAAAGGTTACGAATAATTTGTCGAACACTTGTATGACACAGATCCTAAGGTATGTAATATGTTTTATATCATATACATAAATGTTGACTTTTTTCTATTGTTTTAGTGTTAATTAATGTGTAAAATAATAATGCAATTTTTACGATCAATATTCTTTACATTAACTAGTTATTTGTTATGTTGTAGATTGTTAGGTGAAGTTTTGTTACCATCGTCAAATATTTTACCTCGCACATATCAAGATTTGCATGCCATTATGAAATACATTGGAATGGATTATCAAACTATAGATGCATGTCCTAATGATCATATTATATATTATGGACAACATGCTTTGAAACTAGAATTCCCACAATGTCTTATCAGTAGATATCGAAACGATCAAGTAACAGAAAGGGTGCCTCGAAAGGTTCTTCATCATATTCCCATAATTTCATGTTTGTAGCGATTGTTCAGGTGTGAAAGAATAGCACCATTTATGGATTACCATGAACGTAACAAAAGTGGATATGGTGTTTGAATGCTTGTCAATGGTTATGCATTTAGGGAAATTGAGGAAAAATGGGCATATTTAAAAGATGAACCTTGTAATGTTAGGATTTCAATGGTAGTTCACAATGTTAATCCATTAAGAGAGCTTAGGTTTATTTACTCAGTGTGGCCTATTTTTGTTATCAACAATAACACTCCTCCTTGGATGTCAATAAAGAGGGAGCACATAATGTTTTTTTTTTTTACAGAAACCAAAAGATGTTTTTTTATATATAAAAGGCACGACCGGAGTTGCTAATTACAAAGAGGGGTGTTGGTTCAATGAATTAGCTACTAGTATTTCAGATAGCTTACTACACGTACTTGTTCCAAAAAACTATTGTTGATATTTAGTAAAAACTAACTATTCTAGCTATTTCTTACAAGCTGTGATTACTAGCTATTGCCATAATTACAAAATTTTGGGACTGTTGGTTATCTTACTACTTCCTTTCCTCTGGATCTTGAGCTTCTTCTAGAGGTATGTCCAAGGAGACATTCAGTTCTAGTAGGACCGGGATGTCTCTGCTCTTGCACTCCTCGCTTTGTATTTGTCCTACTACATCCTAGGCTCTGGTTCCATGCAATTCTTTGAGTCTTTCTCCTTATCTTCTTAAGAAATCGACCTCGTCTTGGAGCTGACCTATTAAGGATCGGTGTTGAGACAGGGTTTCCATCGTGAAGCTTAGGGTGGTGCTGTGTGAATCCAGTCTCATGGCCAGATGTTGGGTGGTGATGGAATTGTCGTCCACCATTTCCTCCTCTCAGTTATCCTGGCTTGGTGTTGATCCATTCTGGCGATTCCACTAGCTGGCATGAATTTTCTAAGATTCTTTATGTAATCTACACTTCCTCTTCCACTGTTGTTTTGAGGGAAAAGGCCCTTCAAGTGTTGTTGGGATCTGGTCGTTCTTTCTGATCCCGTTTCTCTTCTTCCTAAAATGTTTCTCAGAGAATCCAATACCAATTGGATCCTTTTCCTATCTCCCTATTTGGTTCCTTCGCTCTAGTTGTTCCTATTGTGCCCTTTTGGCCAACCAATACTGTTTTCACGCCCTTGAAATGTGGCCTTCACCTTGTATGTTTATATCCTATGATTTATGTCTAAACACTGGCTTGAAATTATTGGGCTCTTCCTTTCTCTTGTAATTATTTTTAAATCACGCACCTTCCTATGGGTCTATAAACATTGAATTTGACTCTAACCTCCTTATAATTCCCATGTGACATTTGTTCTTGATCGTGCTAGATGACGCCCTTGGGATGAGGTGTACTTATTTTCCATCTTCCACATGCTTTGGATCCTTACATCAATCGTTTCCCATTCTGTTATCTCACGTTCCATTAATGGAAGGGTAAGGTGAGAGGAAGAGGAGCAAGGTGGGAGTGATATCATGTGAAGGATCCCACGAGGGGTGAACCTTTTGCTATGATGAAAATCCCAATTCGATGGTTGCGACGTACTGCTTCTCACAATCCTGGATTTGGCGAAGTACATTGATCCCCTGAGTTTTTCGGGAGTTTGTCCTGACCAGTTGTTGCACTAGAGAGCCATGTGTGCTTGGTTGTTGGGTGGAATGCCGATGCGAATGAGCTATTACATTGAAGTGGTTAAAGGGGGGATAGAAACAAAGGCCTACCTAGAATTTCCAAGTGACCTATGATTTTTCCTATGGCTTTGTTAGCCTGATCATCTACTCTCTAGTTGTTGGCTCATTGGAAATGATAGAAGAAGGGGCGCATGCTAGAGAGTGTGTCCCTAGTTCTGTCTATGATTCTTTTGAGAGTTGAGTTCTTTGGGTTTTTTCTTTTAATGGAGTACTTGATGATCGTCTTGGAGTCACCTATTATGATCAGATTGTTTATTTGATGATCCTTCGCTATTTGAGTCACTTTGAGAAGTGCATATGCCTATGCTGAATTGTTTGTGGTTGTTCCTAGATTCCAAGAGTAAGTTAGCATCCTTTGTCCTATAGGGATAAATAGAACCCCTCCAACACATGTGTGCCTTCGGTTCCCTTTAGAAGTGCCATCAAAACATAAAACATGACTTTTTTGAGTATTTATCCATCTTATGAACTCTTGAGGTGAGAATTGAAGCTGCCAGCATGAAGTATTTTTTGGAGAGAATATGGGTGGGGCTTCTAGGAGGTTTAGTTTTTTTAGCCAGGATTCTTCTTCTATTATCAATGGGTCCCCTACTCGGATGGTTGTTTTCTTCGACGAAAAAAATTCCCTTAGTTGATTGATTACATTTATTGCTACTACTAGGGGGGAAATAGTTTTTTCTTTGAAAATTATTTTATTTCTTGCCATCCAAATTTGACAGTAGAACAATTTTATCGATGCCTTCCAGGCTCGACTGAGATTCAATTTCCCCTGGCGCGATCCTTTGAATTGTTTCTCCCATTTATCGATCAGGCTTATGCTACTAGTTGGCATGGAGATTTGGGGGACTAATTCGACGTAAACATTGTTCATCACTTATATGGTGAAATTTCAATAAAGGAGCAAGTGATCGGTGTTTTCCAGGCTATTGGAAAATAGGGAACATCTGAACGGACCCAGGAAACCTCTTTCGTTCAAATTATCACCTGTTATGAGTTTATTATGAGTTAGTTGCCAACAAAAGATGTTTATTTTTGGAAGGCTATTTGGGTTCCATATCTTATTTCAGATGGATTATTTGATTGGGATATATCAACCTTCTAGGAGTTGCTTGTAGCCTGATTTTACTAAGTACCCCTCTTTTCCCCAACTTCTGTCATCCTTTTGACTAAGGTGGACTCGGGTGGTTCTACAGATTGATAGGAGGAATTTATTAGCCTCGTCTCTTAGGAGAGGAGGTACCTCACCCAGGTTACAAATTTTACAAGTACCATTCAGATGCTAGTTTGAGATATCATAGAGAGTGTATTTTACTTCAGAGGATAACCAGATCTTGAATTGGTTCAGAGAGGGGATGCTTGAGAGGATCCCCCTCTCTAAGTAGTTGTCCTCCCAAATATTGATTTCTTTTGCATTCCCTAGGTTCCAATTGAGGAGGGATTGTATTAACGGAACGAACGCCCGAATAAGCTTCCAAATGGGGGAGCCTTCTTTCCCAAGGTATACTTCTTCCACGCATATTTTTATATTTTTGGACAAATACTTGTTGCATAGTGTTTTTTTCCACCATTCTTTTTCACTTGTGATTACACTCCAGATTAACTTGGCTTCCAGAGATAAGTTTATAATTTTTGGGTCTCTTATGCCCAGCTCCCAATTTTCTTTAGGGGCACAGGTAATAGGCCAATTAACCATATGGAAAAGAATTGTGTTATCCTTGCCTCCTTGCAAGATAAATTTTCATATGATTTTGGCCATTTCTTTCTTAATTCCAACTAGAGCATAGAGGGCTGAGAATTGGAAGATTGGGAAGGAAGAAAGAACTACTTTTACTAAGACTACCCTTCCTACTAGTTTTAACCACATGGCTCCCCATATTTCAAATTGATCTTTAAGTTTTTGGAGGATCACCTGTCATGCCTCTTGAGGGAGGGCTTTGATGTTGATGGGTGTACCTAGATACTTGAAGTATTTCCGGTCTGTCATGAAGGCGAATTGGAGGATGTGGGATATTCTAGCCATTGATCCCATTGTTTTGTTCCAGGTGTAAATTTGGCTCTTAAGTTTGTTGATAAGCCCCCCCCGAATCTTGTTCATACTGGTCCAGGACTAGTTTAAATCTTCGAGCCATTGTTTGGGAAGTTCTCCAAGGATAAGAGTGTCATCAACGAATTGTGAGTTATTGTCCTTCTAACTCCCCTAGCAATTTTAAAACCAGGGATGTTTCTGGAGGCCCTTTCTTGCTCCAGTCTTTTTTTTAGAGTTTCTTCCTTGATTACATAGAGCATCAGAGAGAGAGGGCACCCTTGTCTGAGACCTCTTGAGGCTTGGAAGAACGTTGTTGGACGGTCATTGATCAACGACATTATCCACAGAGACGATATATAAGCCTTGATCCAAGAGATAAAGGAGATGTGGAACCAGAATTTGTTTAGCACCTAATAGAGGAATTCATGCTTCACTCTATCAAAGGCATTTTCCATATCCATTTTGATTATCATTCCTTTTTATTTATTCATGACACTAGTGTGGATTGCTTCCTGGACCAAGATTATACTGTCCCAAATTTGTCTTTTAGTCATGAAGCCCCCTTGGTTTGGGAGGATGATCCTTGGGAGGTGGTGTTTTAACCTGTTGGCGATAATTTTGGTGATAATTTTGTAGGAGACATTGCAAATAGAGATGGTATGAAAATGATCAAAAGTGTTTGTATTTTTTTCTTTAGGTATCAACACAAGGAAGGACGTATTTGTGTCTCCTCCTATATTGCAAGTATAATTGACATATCTAATCATGCAAAGCAGGTCCTTTCTAATGATTTCCCAACAATTCTGATGGAAGTGTGGAGTAAATCCATCTGGCCCGGGTGCTTTATCTAGATCGAAGTGGAAGACTACCGCTAACTTCCTCTTCAGTGATTATCTTTGTCATATCCTGATTATCCTGATCCGTTATCAACTGGGGGATTGACTCAATGAACTTCCTCCTCTGGTCTATATTATCTTCTCCATCCTGGGTATAGAGAATTTTGAAATGAGAGGAGGCTTCCTTTTTTATCTTGTCAAAGGAGTTAATTACCTCTCCTATGGTTGTTTTGATTTCTTCAATTGAATTCTTATGTTGTATATCTTTGGCCTGCTTATGAAAAAAGGATGTATTTTTGTCACCTACTTGGAGCCACAGAGCTCCGGACATTAGTCTCCATTACTTTTCCTCGTTGTGGAGTTCCCTTAAGTAGTTTTGGAAATGATTTTTCTCTTGCTCAAGGTGTCTATAGTGAACTTCCTTGTCTTCCATTTCAATGTGTGGCTCTTCTAATTTCTATTTTTGTTTCTTTACTTCTTCCTTTGTGCTTATGAGGGAATCTTTGGTCCAGTCCTTTAAATCTTTCTTTGTTTTTTTCAGTTTTTGTTCCCAAATATACACAGGGGTTCCGTCCACCAATGTATACCATGTTGAGGATATTATGGGGAGGAAGTTCGACGAATCCAACCAGAGAGGGTTGAATTTGAAAGGAATGGGGCCCAGGTTTTCATATTTTTCCAAAGTAAGAGCTATAGGTCAATGGTATGAGATTCCCCAAGAGACAATTTTGGAGGAGATGGTAAGAGGGATGAAGAGGAGAGGGTTGTGTATAAGGAAATGGTCCAGTCTAGCAGCTATGTGTCCCACCCCTGTCCTTTTGTTTGTCCAAGTATATTTCCCTTTGAAGGGATGGACATCAAATAGATCTAAGTCCGAGATCATATCCTCCAAATGTTCCCTGAAATGGTCTCTAACAGAGGACCCTCCCTTTTTCTCCCCTTGGTGAAGAGTTGTATTGAAATCGCCTGCTATTATACAGTTTTATTGGGCACCTATCTCTTTTAATTTCATCAGTGTTTCCCATCATTCTCTCTTTTCCCAATAATTGTTAGGCATATAAACATTGCAGAGAGGATAGATAATACATGTTTGGAGATGCTTTAGTTTTACCATCGTCTAATGAGTTGATTCCACTATTTGTTCCTCCCTGAAGATTTGCATTTTCCACATTGTACAGTTCCCTCCCGAGGTGCCTCTTGCACTCAACGTTGTTTCGCTACTTGGTTTTCAAATTTGCTTCATTTCTCTTAGGGCCTCATCTCCCTAGAGTTTCATCTCCTGGATTAAAAGGATTTGAGTCTTTGTAACAACCCTCCTATGTTAAGGACAACTACTCTGACATCAGGTGCAATTTTTTTTTTGTTTTAACCGTGTGTGTGCGCGTGTAGAAGAAACAACCCCCTCGATCCTACATCACCCCTCGAACCAACAGGATGCAAGTAAGACGTACATAATCAAGACGACACGACAAACAGTGACAACACGGAAATAATTCCCCTGGACACAAGGCGTGCAAATAGCAGCAGTAAGAAGAAATAGACACCAGGGGTTAGGTACAGTACTGTCACAGAAGGAAAGAATCCAACAGTAGAGTCGCAGTAGTGGAACTGTACCTTTAAATAGCCCGAGACTACTGATACGGCTCAGAGTGTGTCGCAAGAGTGGAACTGTGCCTTTAAACAGCCCGGGACTCTTGATACGGCACTGGATTCTTGACGCAGGGAAGCGTACAGACATAAATGTTAGGGCTACTGAAGGTGACTAATTCCCACCCGACACAAGCAGTCCAACCTGCAATTATTACAACTCAGTGCATCAATAGACAACAGAGAACCCTCGTCTACTAAAGAAAACATGAGACCAGGACTCAGACCACAACAACCGTTATTATGACTAGGCACTAAATCTGACTTCAAGGGACAATGGTTACCGACCCCACCAAGAAAATCATACATCCATGCGCAACAATAATTAAATAAGCATCCAATCATTAAGACAACAGGGCATTTATCTAAGACTCAAGATATTAGTTATAGACCCAAGGCTCCGTTTAAATTCTAAGATCGACGAGATACCATTACCTATCAAATCGTCAAGACCATCTTAGATTCTCATTTAAAATGCGATAAGGTACTACATTTGCCCCTTTATCAACATTGTATTTAATGGAAATTCTCCAAGCCTAACACGACAACATTAATTTACCGTCGGTGTCAAATACCTATCATTACAATGACCTTGCAACCTTGGAATAACATCAACATTATAATTGAGGAGCATACCCTAAATTAACTTCCAACTTAAATTATCAACATCCTGACATGTATCAGTTATAGCATAAAACAAAACGGAACTACTTAATCTTAGCATAACATAACCATTCCACACCAATTGCATAAACATTAGTTCCAAGAACCTTGATTCCTTAACATGGGTTCACGATAACTAATAGCATAATCCTTAATCCATATAACTATTAGCTTAAATATCCGATACAACCTTAGCGTAGACCTTAAGTTCCATAAACTTATGGCACCAGGATTCAATACATTGTTAACATAACCATTAAATATCCATCACATTCTCATTACTTTAAACAATAGCATTAAACATAAGCATAACTTTAGCCTAGCATCACCTCAATCATTCCCTGATCTAATAACACCATTCAAATGCTCGTTACATTTTCATTATTTTAAAACAAATAACACTAAATATCAGCATTCACTTTAGCACTAACGTAACTGTCTCATTGCCTAAACATCTTTATAAAACAATAAAATATTTCATACAATAATACAAGCGTTAGTCTAACTAGTCATAACCTGGAATCCTAGGGTATTATGATGGGTATTCTTTCATACTAGCCTAACATCTTTTTCTTCTTCCTTCGCCTACTAAACTGACAGTAAAATTGAAATGACCCAAATAAAGGTTATAACAACGAAGAAATAAGAATCTGGCAGTGAGTTGGCCGTAAAAATTAATTGACCTTGCAAATTGAACAACCTTATTATTGCAATTAGACAAGTAACACCAAGGCAATTAAGGAATCCACCATCCTTATTAATCTTGCAAATTAAACAACCTATCATTGTTACAATTAAGCAAGTAATAACAGGGCAATTTAAACAAGTATTAATTTTTGTGAATCCACATCATCATTGCCTAAATTAACAACCCTATTAATGCAAATTAGACGAGTATATCAAGACTATAAAACAATTATTAGTTTCTCAAATCCCCAACATCATTGCGCCGGCAATTTAACAATCTTACTACTGCAATTTTAACGAGAATACCAAGGCATAAAACAAATATTACTGCATCAACTTAATAATTATTACTGCATCCACGCATAAAACAGTTATTACGGCATAAAACAATTATTATTGCAATTAGACGAGATCACCCAGGGCATGAAACAATTATTAAACTAGAATACCAATCAGCATCAACGTTGCCCTGGCGATTTAAACCAATACTATTACTGCAGAATTTTACGATAACAATTCCATATTAAACAGAAGACAGCCCTACTAACCAATTTCATCAACAGCATATCAACCATAAAATTTAATGGCAATAATATTGAACTGCATTACCGTGCAATAAATTAAACTAGGTTGCAGTAAATGGCAGTAAATGACAGCATATTCGCACTGCAACCAAATCTTGCCATTCTAACGGTATGATAACAGAACAATAGTGGAAAAAGGGAAGGCCGTAATAAATCAAAATGCTGGGAACGTATGGTACAGCGTGTTATTTTATATGGCACACGCCTTTCAAAAACAACAGATGGACATAGTAATCATAAAATGAAATTAATCATAACTTTAATAATTGGTTTATAATCATAAAAATAAATAATCATAAAACGAAATTAATCGGAAGAAGTGCCATAATAAATTTAATTTCTGGAAAATGTATTGTACAACGGTATTTTTTTTATATGGCTCACGCCTTTTTGTAATGACAAGATGGTTATAATAATCCTAAACGAATTACCCTGTTCTACCATTTCTGATTGCATGATAACAGAACAATAATGGAAGAAGAATGCCATAATAAATTTTAATTACTGGAAACGTATTGTCATTGAATGGCGGTGAAATTTCTGTCAAGGCAAATTAAAAAGGGTTGATTTCAGAACACAGTCATTGCAATTAACATTAAGGGATTCCAATCGAAGGGAACAAGGGGAAGGATAGCCCACCAGTCAACCCGAAATCTAAAAGAATCTAAGGCCGTTGGGTATCTATCCCTGGTCATCGCTAACCCATTCAAATCAAATATAAAAAGAAAACTGTATGCCTCCTGATGTAAAATAAATTTGGTAATTACCCAACTCCCAAGTCAACGCTGGCTGTGGTGAAGGCTCGTGGAACTTTAAACCAGGGAGAGGTGGAGCGAAGTCTATGACCTAGGCATGGCGGGCACAGGCGAAATGGGGTGTTCTCGGATCGAACGCCTGGCGAGGTAGATCGCAGGTCATTTACAACGCCCACTAAGAAAAAAAAAAGAACGCCCACTGTAACCATTCGCCCACTGTGCAATGAAAGGAAACCCTCGGAAAATAAACCGCCCACTGTAATAAAAATCAAAACCCTACTGCCAGAAATTCACCCAATGCACAAAAATGAAATCCACTGAGAAACAACGCCCAGTACAACCAAAAAAAATGAAACCACCCTGCCAAGAACTCGCCCAATGCACCCAAAAACGAATCCACTGAGAAACAAAATGCCCAGTACAAAAAAACGAACCCACACTTCCAAGAACTCCCCCAACGCACCCAAAAACGAATCCACTGGGAAACAAAACACCCAGTACAAAAAAAACGAACCCACACTTCCAAGAACTCGCCCAATGCACCCAAAAACGAATCCACTGGGAAACAAAATGCCCAGTACAAAAAAAAACGAACCCACACTTCCAAGAACTCGCCCAATGCACCCAAAAACGAATCCACTGGGAAACAAACGCCCAATACAAAAAAACGAACCCACACTGCCAAGAACTTGCCCAAGGCACCCAAAAACGAATCCACTGAGAAACAAACGCCCAATACAAAAAAAAGCGAAACCCCACTATTTACCAGTAACCCTAAACTGAACTGATTGAAAAAAAAAGAGAATCTTCTGAGTTTAAGGTCGAGGAAGGGACAGTCACATCCATACAATCACAATCTTAGCCGTAATCACTATGCATTCTACCTTACTAAGTTCAGGAACATACCTTTGCCTTATTTTCTTGCCGCGACGATTCCTTGCTCCTGCCGCTCCTGCTCCTGCTTTCCGACCGCAATGAGCTCACCGGTACCTCCCAGCCAAGCGCTAGGGGTACTCTTCTTCCCCCCCAGCCCCCCGATCCGCAAAGGGGCCACACACAACCAGAGAGTAACTAGCTCCTCAGCTTTCCTCCAAGGTTGAGCTACCACTCAAAAATGCTGAGGCTTCCCAACTCCTACCAGAAAATCAGTCAGTCTCTCTTCTCTCAGCATAATAATCCAATCTCAGCCAAAAAGCCCCCTCTTTTCCCCTCTCCCATTCCTTTATCCAGATTCAAACCCTAATTCCCTTTTTTTACTTAGGTTTCCCCC
>SNQJ01S0184852.1:0-20886 GCA_010110895.2 Picea sitchensis
TATGCATCATGTCGATGTTTCCATGGACTTGGTTCTCGAGTGTAATGTCTTCCTCTAGTTATAGTAGGCCTCCATGCACCGCTTGATTGGTTTCCTTTCTGGTTCTCTGCTGGTGCATAAGTGTGTGGATGCTCACGCCCTTGTTGCGATGATTGTTGTTTCTCTATATGATGTGGATGGCGATATACCACAACTATAGGAATCTGTTATTTTTTCGTCAAATATGCAACACATTGTGCCTTTGAGTCAAAAACCTTCTTAGCTTCTTTACTATTTTCTTCGTGTGTATTTTCTTCATCTTCTTCTATAGACTTTGTTGTAGATTCAACTTCGGACTCTGCAAGAACTTCCGTGCTTGCTGTCGTGGGCCCTTCTTTCTTACTAAGAGACACATCCTGCAATGTAATTTTCTTTAAGTTATTATACCACAACTTCAAAAACTTCTTTTGAACATTAAGATTAATTGTTCCCACTGACTCTATCCAAGGATATCCTAAAACAATGTCTACATCACCCATATCCAGAGCCTCAAAATATGAATGCAACACATATTTATCCATACTGAGCTTCAAATATTTAAAATTTTTAACATTTTCACCCGCAACTTGTGTACTTTGAATGGTATTTTCCAGAACTTGAAATCTATTAACCAACTGAACATTGATAAAAAAAGTTCTGGCAACTAGGGTTAATAAAAACAATCACATTTTCTTTATGAATACAATGATGAACCTGTAATATAGATTTTCCTCCTGAAAATAAACCCTTGGTGCATTATTTATCCTTACTCTTGGAATGATACCACTTTTCTAAAAATATGTTTTCATATTCTTTATCTGAAAGTGAAAAAATATCTCTAGGTTTAACATCATTCCACCATTTAATAACATCATCCTTTAAATTTATTCATAGCCCAACTCGCCATAGGTATCCACATGATGAATTTATATTTTTGATATATTCTTCAATACTAGAACCATCATATTTTCCATTGAAAGTGATGATGTTATTCATAACCCCCAAAATATAACTAGGGTTTATAAATAACTTACTGCCGAAAATCACGATTTTTTCTGGAAAAACCCTGAAAAATGTCAAATTTAAAATGCTCATAACTTTACTTCCCGGATTCCGTTTCGGCTGAGTTCTTTTTTTTTAAATTGGGAATTTTTCCGAGAGGAATACAAATATCCTATTATTTTATGAAAATTATGAGTATTAATTATTATGTATGATCGTGAAGTGCAACACCCCCTTTTGTCTTAGTTTTGTTTTTTCCAAAAATAACCAAAATTTCTTCCCATTGTTTCCCAAGGAAAGTGCTCTAATACCAAATGTTATATAACTATACCAGATCTAAAAATATACTTTAGAAATAACCAAGAATAAAATAAAACCATTCACCAATAACTCAACACAAGAGATAGGAAAAACCCTTGATGTAGGGTAACACCATGTATTAATCCTTACGGAAGGAAGTATTGCTAGTACAACAATAACATACTTCACCATTCCAATTACATTTCTTACATATCCTTTTATAATATTATCTATATCCTAGGAACATTCTATATAAGGAATCTTCTAGAAATCCCATCTATTATTTCTAACTACTCATTTATTATATGTAACTACCATAGGGGGCCTTATTTAGTACCATGGTGGACCTAGTCCACCTTACATTGAATAACCTCCACTAATAATACTAACCCCCATTCTCATTGATAACCTCCACTAATAATACTCTTCCAACCCATCCTCATTGCACCTCTAGGTATATTACAGTCTTCTAGGAAGGTAGAAAAAAGGTACCCAAGCCATTATTGCCACCAGTCCTTGAGGACCAACCTACAAGGAAACAAGATCAATAAGGAATGACATATGGATCAGATCCCACTCAGAGAGAGTATCAGCCTAGAAGCAGAGCCTGGCAATCCCACAATGACTATTGCAACCTGAGGATGAGGAACAAGCGTAGAGGGGGCCAAAATCAATAGAATTTTGACCTTATGCATAAATTGGGAAAGATGACCATCTCATCTTTCGATGGATCTGATAGGTGCACAACATAGGAATGGGTATATAAGTTGACACTTACTTCCAGCTTAACGCAATGAAAAAGGAAAAGGAAATATAATTTTTCTAATTCTTACATTTGATGGACATGTCATGAGTGGTGGTATCATGGCTATTAATACAATATTCCAACATCACAGAACATGAGGATTTCACCTGCAGGATGATGGATGTTCGGCAGGGAAAGATCCTGAGATCCACTTTATGGAGTTTTCACAACTAAGGCAGATAGGTACATCATATGCCTATGTTATAGAGTTCCATTGAATGGAAATCATGATGAATGATGCTTATGAGAAAATATTGGTGATGTTATTCAGTGAAGATTGGTCAATCCTTTAAGAGGTTGGGTGAAGGATTTAGGCCAAACACACTACATGAAGCTATCATGAAGGCCCAAAATATGGTGAACACATTCCCCAAGAAGACACCAGATTTTTTTATTCCACAGAAGGGTTAGGTGTCAAAACCTCCCAAAAGACATGGACGTGGGAAGGATAGGTTGGATGAGGAACCTTGGAGATAACTATGGAGGAAGAATATTTTCTACAGCTTGCAAGGAGTCATGGGAACCGTGTCATCAATGTATGGCCCAGTGTAAACTCCATTATAATGAGGTATATTTCAATGAGGAGGATGATGGTACGATGAGGTAATTGGACATGACAATGGTGATCCATCACACCCCGATGCTACAAAGCATGTTCCATTTTAAGATAACACCAAGGGAGTGACAATTTCCACAATCTCGAGAATCCCTAAGTATTACACCTTTAGGGTCAGAGGAATTGTATAGGGGCACAAAAAGCTGGCAACTTTAGTATATGGTGGGGCTACCCACAAATTCATTGATGCTTCACTTTTCACTAGGAGATAGATCCCTATGGAGGACTTCAAGGGATTCAATGCGGTAGTACCATAAGTACAACATGACGTGTACTCATAGGATCATTGGATTGGAAGTAACATTGGGAACTATACATTGACCGATGGATTTTATGGTGCATATATAATATATACTCATTTGGTGCTAGGGGTTAAGTGGTTGTACTTATTGGGAGATATTTGCATGGATTATTAGGACATGAGGATGGAGTTCCGTGGACAAGGGTGTACAACGAGTCATCCTAATAGGTATGTTGACGATGCCCCAAGGATCATGTCTAACCAACACATGGAGGGAGGTTTTAGACACAGGATGTGGGTTTATGTGTGGGGTAGAGTGCTTAATAACCATGGAGAAGCCATCACAATATTGCTAGCATTACCCTATGGATATCCAAACATTCCAAGCTACTTGAAAAGAGTGTTTGAACCATTGCTAGTAGGGAGACCAACTGACAGAGGATTTGAGCATGCCATTGAGATAGAAGAGGGGTTGAAGCCCATGATCACCAAACCCTATAGGAATCCGAAGAGGTTTAAGGATGAAATAGACAAGGCCATAAAGGGGTTTTTGGAGATGGGATATATCAGGCCTAGTTCTAGTCCTTTTTCTTTGTTAGTTGTATTGGTGAAGGAGAAATATGGCACTATGAGGATGTGCATATACTATAGGGCAATCGGACAAGAAGACCATAAAAACGTATACCACACCTGTGGATCAATGAGCTAAGAGAAAATGCATGGAGAAATGTACTCAATTATTAAAGGTTGATCTATGATGAGGATACCACTAGATTTGAGTCATAGAGGATATCCATAAAACAACATTTATGTGTCACCAAGGGAACCATGAGTTTCTATTCATGAACTTGAAGTTTGGACTAACACACCATCTACCAGTCATGCATGTCCATATCTTCAACAAAAATTGAGGAAATTTTTGTCGTCAAGTATTTGATGATCTTTGATCTACAAACTGCATGTGAGGAACATGCATGCAGGGATTCTCACCATTATGGAGCACTACCTCTTTCCAAGGAGGCAAAGTGCAAGCTTGGGTTGAAAGAGATCCTATATCCTGGGGGTGCACCCATTGGTGTTGAGGGACTAAAGGTACATCGGAAGAAGATATCTAGACAATATTAGATTGGACCACCCCCAAATCACTCACAAATATGCAAGGATTCTTCAGGATATGAAATTATTATAGGCGCTTTGTGAAAGTATTTTCACAATTGGCTCCACCATTGAAATACCTCACCAATAAGGGGAAATTTCGATGGCCAAAGGACGCACATGAAAATTTGACAGAATGAAGAGGGTGATTATCACTTTCCCAAAGACATTGTCACCTATACTCTAAAGTTCTAACATTTTGTCCTAGAGGACGATTTGAGAGGGGATAGGTGTAGTAATTTATGTAGAACTGACACCGAATATTTTCAAGAAAACAACGGCGAGATAGAGAAGCCCACTTGGTCTGATAAGAATATAAGCACCACCATGTATGCATTGAAATAAAGCCCCAAACAAGACCTAGTAGGAGGACACTTTGTGGTTAAGACAGACCACAACAACTTGAGATATTTTGACTGAGGGATTTGAACGAGAGGAAACATAAATGGGTGAGTAAAGTGCAGACATACAATTTTTACATTGAGTATGTAAAGAGAATTTTGACTTTATCTAGGAGACCCGAATCCTTTCTCCATGACATAGATTTCGATAGACTGGAAATCCATTATTTTTGGTGGAATAATCCAAGAAAACCTTCACCTATGAGCCAAATGAAAGTATATTATTCAGATTACATGAAGTGCTGAGTAGTGTGGATGGCGCCATATACTAGAAAGACATATTACATCTGCCCCTGTCCAAACTCAAGGATGGCCATTTTGAGGTAGTACATGATACCACTGTAGGGCACCAAGGGGTATCGGAATGACCTACAAGAAGGTGATGAAAGAGGTTCTCATGGAAGGGTCTTAAGAAGGATGTACTTTGTCATGTGAGAGAGTGCATGATTTTCCAATAGAACAAGTCATAGCATTTACACACTGTGGGACCACTTTAGTCATTGTCAATTCCAGAGAAGAAGTGGGGTAAAATTTCCATGGACTTCATCATAGGATTGCCAAAGGTGTAGGGAATCCCATCTGTAGTGGATAGATTGAATAAACATGCACAATTGTTTTCTATTCCTTCTGAGTATAACACATCTTAGGTAGAAGATCTATTCTTTAGAGAGGTGTTCATACTCCATGGTAAAAACATAATCAATGACTAGGATATCAAGTTTCTCAATGTGTTTTGTTAGGAGTTGTTAAGGTTATCTAGAATGGAATTGATACCTATTACTAGCTACCACCCCCATACACAGTAGAGATATAGAAAACAAGTGGATTGAGGGGTACTTGAGAATTATACTGGAAGGGAAGTTTTAGGGCATGGGATAAAGTGGGTTGAATATCGCTAGAGAATCATATAATACCACTCATCACATGTCCATGAGGATGAGCCTATTTAGGGAATTGTATGGATATGATGTTCCATCTTTTGTGGATTTGGTGTTTAGAGAGAGAAAAACAAGTAAGGCCAACATTGGTCTCTAGGAAATAACAAATCTTGGAGAGTCATGAAGGAGAATTTATAGGTTGTTTAGAAACAATGGAAGAAGTATGTGTAGGCAGCACATGGTGGAACACAACTTTGAGGGTGGGGACCTAGTCTTTCTCAGGTTACAACCTTACAAATAGTCGTTGATAATGAAGAGTGGTGCATAGAAGTTGAAGCCTCACTTTTATGGACTCTACAGAGTGATCATGAGAGTTGAGGAGGTAGAATATGATATGGAGCTACCACAGGGTATCATGATCCATAATACCTTCTATGTATATTGCCTCAAGAAGGCATTGGGTCAACAAGTCACCATCTAATGGGAAATATTACTTCATTAGATGATGAAGTTCGGTTGGTTTTATCTTCCAAGAGTATTGTTGACGTCAGGGAATGGAGGTTGAGGAGCAGATTCATTTGAGAGTACTTGATTGTATGGAGAGTATCAGTCTAAGGATGTTATTTGGGAAGGAGAGTAGATCTTACAACACACTAATTTGGAGTTTCTTGAAGATAAACAATATTGGGAAGGGAGGAATGTGAATCCTCATCCAATTGATCACGACAGAGGATGACTCAATAGCCTATAAGACTCTCGTGATAGTCAACAAGGGAAAAGGGAGTCAATGAGGTTTATTTTGTGTCACTAGGTTAAAAGAATGACAAATCCTAAAGTGATACAAATAAAATAAATAATTATATTTAAATGAAATTGGAGGGAAAATAATGTGAGGGTTTGATTTAGTAAAAAAAGGGAAAAGATCTAGAAGGTCTGTGAGGAAGGATAAATAGAGGGTTAACCCATCTATTTGGAATTATGATTTGATCTCTCATTTCGGATTTCTCTTGGAGCCATTGTTTCATTGGGGTTTAATAAAACCCTTCCATTTTATTGCTGCTTGTAGGTTTTGGTGGTGCGACATCCACCCTAGTTAGACAAGAGGAAAGTCCACCTAGGATTTCCACTAGATCTTCAGTTGGATATTTATGTTCAATTAGAGGTTTCTGTGAATATTTTCTAGAGAGGCTGATTCAAAATTTTGTAGGTGACAGGAGGGTTTCAGACAGAGCCATGGTTTAGGAACGACAAAGCTAAGGGGTAACTCGTGTTGGTTTAGTTTTCCCTCCTCGAAAGTTATACACATTTAACACAAATCGACCTGTGTTCAAGCTCCACTGGTTCCAACAAAGCTCTGTAAAACTATTGTCTCCCAAACCCCAGCAACGTGAGAGTAATAATGTGAGTGCACCGAGGCGCCTGAATTCAGATAGTCTTAATGGGCATTCTAATACTCATGCTTGCAGTCCAAGATTGAATAGAGATCTGAAAAATGTGCATTGAGAGTTCTATTTAACTTATTAAAGAAATATACCGCCATTCCCAAGTAGTGATGTAATCAAACTCATTAGCTAATTCATTCATCATACTAACATCTAATCATAAACAATAAAAGAGACACAAACATTCAATCACATAACACAAGTTTTACTGTGGTTCACCCCTTCTTGGGATATGTCCACAAAGATCTGAATCTCAAGATCTTCTATTATGGTAGTTCTAAAACTACAATTCCATGCACTTTACAACTCATCATCCTCATTCGGTCAAGATTCATTATGATGGACTGGGATCACAATGTGCTCCCCTCAAAGATGTGATCTATAACCCTCATTATATACCCTCCTAACCCCATAGCTCAACAACTTACAAAATTAGGTAGTATCATAGAGTATTACAAACTAGTTATTAAAACATGACTCCTTCCTCTCATCCTCTCTTCAGAATCTCTAAGCCCGAATCTCTAGATTATTATTTCCATAATGGACAACTCCTCTCTCAAACACTCCCCTAGGTATCTATATATACATTTGCAGCTCATCAACCATTACAATGTATTACAAAACCATAACCCTAACATGGATATGTTTTTCCATGTCTGCAATACTATGTTTTCTTCCTTCACATCACTTCTCTCGGCATGCCTTTCTTCCCAAAAATAGTGGTTCCTCCCACTTTGTCCTGCTTCCAACAGCTCGTAAGGCCCCACTAGACTTCTACCAGTTGTCCCATGAGGATTTCTATGAATAGGGTTGGTGTCGCGTCATTGGATACCTTGTGGCCAAGTAGGAGGGGATTGAAAGGTTTTAAAGAGAGGACATTACCGGAGTAGAGGTCACAAACATATCTATTCTAGTTTCTTATATTGTTTTTGTTAGTAGATTTTGTAGCTGCCTTGTAGCCAATAGATCTGTGTGTTCGTAGAGTATTTGGTGTAGCTTGTTATTACAAACCACTAGACATCATCGTATTGTTGTGATTGAGGGTTTCCATCCATAATAAGATGCCATGGTTATCTACTCTATTTCATTTGTAATGGATGCATGCAATATATTCGACAATATTCCCCATAAGAAAATTGTTTGTAAGGAGTTAAAAACAACATTAATACAGAGTGTTTGACATATTTACATAAAGGGAAATAATAATTTTCGGATAGAAAACACACACCTCCACCTAACCTAGTTGGGACATTACAACATGGTAGAGGAAGGATTGAAATGTAGGTGGACTGATATTATCGGATAAGCATAGTTGGAGAGTCATGACCTTTTTATTTTTTATTATGTCATTCCTTTCTAATATCATTTATTTAAATTACTATTGATAAAAATAAGTAATCACAAATCCATTCAAATATACACATGACCATATAATTATTGCACCAATAAATTTCTTTCTTTAATTTTTTTTTTTATCGAAAAACAACCAATACTTCAAGAAATATGCACTACAACACGTCAAACAAGTTAAAAAGGGATATTAGTAAATGAAAGAAAGTAAGTTAAACCCAAGTAAGACAAAACAAAAACCTATCTAACCAATCCCTCCTAGAGATAACTAACATAAAAAGTACTTACTACTACCCCTCAACCCTAACCAACAAGTGACACATCCAAAAACTAAAATCTAACAAGTATCACACACACAAAGAGATTTGTTACTATATTCATCCACCCTTTGTACAATGCCATCTCTCTTATTTATAAAGAAGAGGTAAAGGCTTAGGGTTAGGTCATTGAAGACACTTTTCACTTTGGAAAAGTGACAAGTGGACTAACCCTCAAAATGTTTTTGCTTAACAAAAAAATAAACTCTTATCCAAAAAGGATCTTATCCAAAGGGAATATCGGCCTTGGTTAGTGGTCAGGAGTCCTAGGGACCCTTAGGAAAACCCTTAAATAAGCCCATTAGATGGCTATTTATAATTCCCTTGCTTCTTTTATTTCTTCAAGAACTTCTCAAGTATGATTTTATGCTATTAACCTTGTTGTCTCAAATAGGAAATTGACCATTTTGGTCAATTTATTTGGTGCTCTCACAAAGTTGTAGCTTGCAAAACAGAGGTTGCAAACTCATTATGAGTTGGTGGCTCATGTATGATAATGTGAAGAATGCAACTACATTTATCATATATAAAGAAACAAGAAGATTTACCCCTCAGCATGGGTTTTCAAGAAATAACTGCCTCCCTATGTTTCTCATATGTGTGACCGATGCTCAATTTACACACTATTTCCCTGCATTATTGTGATTATCATTTAGCATCTCAAAGAAAGAGTTTAAAGAATCATGGCCTGCTTAAGCACGGTAACAACCTGATTCACCCCCTCTCACGGTCCAACACAATAGCTTCTACACAAATTTTATAAAAACCAAACCTCAACACATGTTCTTTGTAGGTGGACATATGATAGACATGAAAGTAATGGGTTGAAGGTAGCACACCTTCTCCATGACTATGGGAAAGGAGGAGTTGTAACAACAATGTCACAAGTTCAAAACCCGTGCTAAATATTTTATTCGATTTCTTAACCCAACCAATTAGAATCTAGGTAACACTTATGGATTTTAATCACTACTACCACTATAACGTGTGACACATGGTTGTGTTATCCGACCGCCACCATTATAACCCCATGCATGCCAATGCGACACCTCACGCGACACACAAGGCTAATCAAGGATTTCAAACCAATGAATTCACATAAATGGAGTGCTTTAATAACACACTCCATCACCGACTGTTCTAGACCTCATATATATATATATATATATATATATATATATATATATATATATATATATATATATATATCGCTGTAAGTTCAAAACTAGAGGGGTAGGGTATGTATAACTCAGCAGACTCCTGCCCAACAATCAAGCATGGAGAAGGGTCCCTTTGTCCCACAAACAAGAGGTCTCATATTTCAATTTGTGTGGCTTGGCTGGGACCTTAAAAATAAATTATATATATATATATATATATATATATATATATATATATATATTGCAACTATTGAAAATTTGTTTTTTCTATTTATGCTTGTGATAATTGAACCTAAATGGGGAGGATAAATAATCATTCCTCCAAATTAACAACTATTTTATATATAAAAAGAGATAAAATAATTGAAAGTAAAACTTTTTATTCTTCGCCCCATGAGTTATTTCTACTCCCTGGTCAACTCATATAAATAAAAAATATTCCTCTCATATATAACACCCTTCGGGTTAACCACAAAATGCCTCTGAATTTTTTTTTACAAAGTTTCACATTAATTCGTATAGTTATGCTATAAAGTAAATTTTAGATTTCATAAAGGTATTCAATCCAATTACATTAAATTTTAAAATAAGTGATTCTAAAAAATCTCATAATTGAAAGTAATTTAAATTTTAATGTACTTTGTTTATATATCTCGTTGGATTTTATAAGTGCATGTACAATGGCCTAACAAAACTTAAATATTTTATTCGATTTCTTAACCCAACCAACTAGAATCTAGGTAATACTTATGGATTTTAATCACTAGGGTAATATTATTTTAATTTTGCTCTTTTTATTATTAAATAGAAAAAATAGAAAATTGAGAGTTTATATATATATATATATATATATATATATATATATATATATGTGGGAATCACACTAGTGGGCATGTATTCTGCACATGGTCCTGCTACCATTATAACTTGAGACATGTCAACACTCCCTCTCACATAATACATAAGGCTATTCGTGAGTTTTGAACTTCACATAACAAATTTCCCAACAATATACCCATCACACACACATAATAAGGACGATGATGGATGATGAGATTTAAATATATTTGGAATCTTTAAAGTGACACAAGACTTCAATTCATTACAACAATATATTAGTTAAGAGCTTAACATTCTACTTGCTAGAATTAAACTTAGGTGGGAAAGGTAACAATCACTCTTCCCAATTAACAACAACTATTTCATATATAAGAAGACAAAATAATTGAAAATAAAAACTTCTTATTTAATCCATAAATTCTTTCTACTCAATAAACTTTTATACATATATATATATATATATATATATATATATATATATATCTATCTATCTATATATATATATATATATATATATATATAATTCCTCTCATATGTAACACCAACCACAAAATACACATTTATATATATATTATTTTTCTCATATGTAACACCAACCACAAAATGACAACACCAACCACAAAATGCGTCATTTATATATATATTATTCCTCTCATATGTAACACCAACCACAAAATGAGTCCTTTTTTTTTACAAGGTTTTGCATTAATTTGAATTAATATTATGCAAGTTTAGTAGGATATGCTATAACCTAAATTTTATAACCTAAATTTAAAGGATAACCTAGAAAATTAAAAATTTCATAAAGGTATTCAATCCAATCACACTATACAAAGTTGAGCAATAGCATAAACTAAATTTTAAAATAAGTGATTATAAAAAATCTCACAATTTAAAATAATTTAAATTTTAAAGCTGGATTTTATAAGTGTATGCATGAATCTAGATAAAGAGTTGTGATTATATATATATATATATATATATATATATATATATATATATATATATATATATATATATATATATATATATATATATATATATATAAAATCAACAACTAGTTCAAGTGATTGTGTTATTCTATTATTATTACTATAATCTCAAACATAACACACATGCTTATATATATATATATATATATATATAAATCAACAACTAATTTATTGTGTTATTCTATTATTATTACTATAACCCCAAACATGTCAATATTGTCTTTTAAATAGCATACAAGGTTAATGGAAGATTTTGAACCACTAACTTCACATAATAAATTGCAACTATTAAAACTTATTTTTTTATGATATATTATTTTATCTATACATATATTGTGTTATTCTATTATTATTACTATAATCTCAAACATGTCAATACAATTTTATATATATATATATATATATGAAATCAAATGAGTCCAATTAAGTGGTTATAAGTATTCTACTATTATTACTATAACCCCAAACATGTCAATACTGTCTTTTAAATAGCATACAAGGTTAATGGAAGATTTTGAACCACTAACTTCACATAATAAATTGCAACTACTAAAAACTTGTTTTTTCTATATATATTATTTTATCTATACATATATTTTATTGTAACAAAATGAAAGATTGCAACTACTGAAAACGTTTTTTCTATTTATACATGCTATTTTATCTATACATATATTTTATTATAACAAAATGTTTTTTTTTTTTTTTTTTTTTTTTTATTATTATTTTTTAAAATAAATGATTATAAAAAATATTATAATTGAAAGTAATTTAAATTATAATATACTTTTATTTATTTATTTATATCAAGTGCTATTTAATTTAAAATTTCATTTTAATCTAATAGCTTCTATACATTCCAAAACATATAAATTTCTCTTTCTATATACATTGATATCTTGTCAATAAATAATAATATATATAATTTGTTACTATATGATTATTAACAATGTAATATAATATACATTGATATCCTTGTAATAACAATTACACATATATTACCATTAATTTACTAACATTATATAATATATATAATATTTCTATATAATTATACCTATTTTGTAAATATTTTTTATATGTATAATATTTATATTTTCCTTAAAGTTATATAACAATTTGTAAAGTTATAAAAAACATTTTAATTACTAATTTATCACTTAAATTTATCAACAACAATTTAGAACATGTGTTTCCTTAAAAGGTCAAAGTTCAAATCCAGAGGGGATAGAGAGAGAAAGAAAAAAAAAAAAAAAAAAAAAAAAAAATCTCATATACCAATTTATGTCTAACTTGACCATAACTCCATTGAATAACTATTAAATATTATATCAAAATTAGTAAAATTCTATTAATAACAATAATAAAAAAATTATATAAAATTAAAAAAAATTATTTTATTTATTAAATTAATTAATTCTGAACAAATTAATAAATTTTCTTGATATATATTTAGAAAATTTGCTTTTAAAAAAAATCTTAACCTTAATTTACTAATCAATTATACATCCTAATTAATTATTCACCGTTGAGTAGTATTTAAATGTCATTTTACATAGATGGTCAAGATTGCATTTAAATTCACACCTTATTTAAACAAATTTGAATAATACGTACATCTATGCAAAAAGGAAATCACCTTGTATCTATTTTACGATAGATAATCTAACTTGTTTTGAAATTTATAATCAATTTTATCCCAACACACATGTTTTTTTTACCAATCGTAATAACCTAAGTATCTGTGTAATAACTTTCTGTAAAATTAAAACAACATTGCTCTTTTATATATATATATATATATATATCCGAACTCAAATTAACCTTAATGGTTCTAAGGTTTAAGATCAACCAAATTAAGGTTTAAGGTTTAACCAAATTATCCATGCATGTGCACAATTGTATGGTCCATGACGGTGATAATCAGATTTTTAAGATCAAGTGCTTCCACTGTTTGCGGAGATGAAGTGGAATTCGGATCATGGAAAACCAAGTCTACAAAGATAATTATCATAATTAGGGTTGCGAGAGTGAGAACACTGTAACACAAGATGAATAGAGTGATAATTATCATAATTAGGGTTGCGAGAGTGAGAAGGATTACAACTGTAACACAAGATGAATACTAGCCTACACGTTCTCACGGTTGATTCGGGTTAAACTGAGCGTTGGTATACTGTGTAATTAATAAATTCTGAGTGGACTTACAGTTTGCAGTTCGACAAGAGATATAATTTTGTTTTGCCACAACTTAATTATCGATAAGAAGATAGTAGTAAAGTGTGAAGTAAGTGTGAAGTAAGTGCCATATTAATCCAATCACGGGATTGAAGAGATTGCATTCGCACTGGGACATCTGGATACATAATTAGGGTTAAACGTCTCTTAGAAGAGAATTCGGCTACGGCTCATGGAAACACTCATAGAACAAATATTTTTCCAGTTTTTCTTGCAGAAGGGAGTAACAACGAGTCGAACTTAAATTCCATCCACGAGTTGGATGGAATGCATGGGTCATCATCCAGTGCAACAGTTGGTTTAGTAGGATGTCTTTAGAGTACACTCATAGAGCATGCAGCGGACCCATGATTTGACTCAGTGTTATGAGTATTAACTAATTCTATAATATAGGTTTCTGCACTTCAAATAAATAGGGAAACATGACAAATGGGTATGCATTCCTAGTCAATGCCTTATATCCCTCATACATGTTACATAAACATAGGTACATAGATTACATACTCCATTGGGTGTATAATTAAGCATTTCAAGGACCAATACATCAATTCTATTACATCATAGACTTGCTATAAAACAAGGTATGACTCAAGTTAACACATGGTCATGTGAATCTATCTTATTTATCACAACTCAATTTACACAAATTTATTTTGTTTGTCTGCAGTTTCTATACTTTTACTTCTTCCACATGATTTCCAGTTGTCATTGTCAACTACCCCTTGGACCAATCCTCCTTGTTGCTCGTAACAAGATCTTCTTTGTTCTTCCTACTTATCATTCCAACAAATTCTCTTTACAAAGCAAACCAAGGAATGATTTTACGTCACAAAAGACATACTCATGTGGATTTAACCTACAACAAGAGATAATAACATCTTCCTCTTCTGTATTTGTTCATATGTTTGGAGTCTTTATCTACTTCTTTAACATTTGGACCTTCAATGTCACTGTCAATTTGTTGTCTTCGATTCATCTACGATTTGTTAGAGTATCTAGTTCTAACAAAACTACTACATTTCCAATTGATTTAACTAGGCTCAGTAAAACTGCTACTAATTCTAAAACATTTTTTGGTACTTCTTTCTAGAAGCCTACACTGAAAAAATGGCATTGAGTTGAGTAGACTCAACATGTTACTCTTCACAAACTCCAAGGAAATTTAAAAGGCATATTTAAAATTATCATAGTCAAATATTCTTCACCATCACATTGATGGGTTCTCTATTAATATCCAAGTTTCCTTTCCATTTCCAAACATCATATCAACTTTTTCCTTGCCAATCACCATGATGGTACCAACGAACTTTGTGATCAGTCTTCTCAGGACCATGATCCAATATTCACAACTTCATCCTAGGAACATTCTAGAGAAGGAATCTTCTAGAAATCCCATCTATTATTTCTAACTACTCATTTATTATATGTAACTACCATAGGGGGCCTTATTTAGTACCATGGTGGACCTAGTCCACCTTACATTGAATAGCTTCCACTAATAATACCTAAACCCCATTCTCATTGGGTACCTCCCATATTACCATCTGTTAGCACTAGAAGTCACACCTAGATTGTTGTAGGTGTAAGCCTAATACCCATCAAAATTTGAATAATTAAATCAATTTTATGGTTGGTGGATTAGAAAGAAAGAGCAAGAAAGAGAGCAGTAGACTATCTATAGAGACATTCCATTGGTCATGAAGTCATAACATTCTACATATCAAAGACAATCAAGCTTCCTACCAGACAAAATGGCTATATAATGATGAACACAAGAATGAAGTAGATAACACTAAGCAGAAATATTCATCAAGCAATGATCCTCTTTTCAAAATGAATTAAAAAAAATACTTGAACATAAATCATGAAAGAAGACAATCACTGCAAATCCTTTGCAACTCATGAATCTCCTACCCATGAACAACCATTGATCCTCAATGTCTTAAATTCATTTAAGCAAGATGGAAATGTAAAATGAAAAACAGAGAAAAAACAATCTGATAGTAACAAATCTCATGAATCTCTAGTGGAAAAAATGTTACATTCTGATATGCCCAACAGGCTTACAAATCACAATACACAGCTAAACTGCCTCAAACTCTCTCATCTCTTGGATCATGAACTCCACCTCTTTCTAGTCCCCCTTTTTGGAGTCCTCTCACCCATTGAATAGAAAATTACATCCATAATATCTATAGGAGGTCAAAACCTACTCCATGCATTGGATTCTATGCCTTAGAGATATGTGGCAAACATAAAATCCAATTAATTGCTTGATTCCTGGAAACTGTCTTTTAGAATAAATGCAACAGCAGCCAACTCATTGCATGGAGATTTAGTAGAGATGAATCTTAGGTACAAGTGTCTGTTGGTGTCTAACTGATCTCTAAGAACCCATTCAAACCTCCTCAGATAGGTGGCATCCCTCCTACAACTCAAATTTACCAGACTGTTAGAGTTTGTAGTGCAATTTCAGGATTCACTGCAAACTTTCCTGTAGATGATTATTTCAACTTTTCTCCCAAATGATGAACTGGGTTAGGCTGATTTTTGGTTAGCAAGTCAATAATATAATGATTCATCTCCAAAAAGTATTTTAGAAGAACCTAGATCGACATTTAAAATTTATGATATAAATACTATTTTACTGTGTACTAATTCACTACAAATTGTTCCAAAACTACCAGTTCACAGCGCCTTTGACAACACACAATGTGAACTTTCCTGAAGGTGCGTTTTTACATTCAAAATTGATTTCAACTGTTAAAACTTGCACAAAAAGTTCTTAAACCTTTTAGAACCTTCTACAATATTTTGAAACATGAAGTAACCTTTTCAAAAAGACATATGAGTGTGATAATAATAGCTAAAACAAAGTCATTCCTGATAATTCTAAACATGTGTATAAAATACATCATGGAAAAAGTTTATGTTGATTCAGAAATGATGCCTCATTTTCATCTTCTCCTAGTGCTTCTCTGATAAATGGTTCTTAGTTTATAAGTTACAGGTCATGGGGCTCAACCCTGACAATTTCTCCTCCTTTGTGAACCTTCTTACATTGTTGACTGTCCATGATAGATGATTTAAAACCTGTTTCCCTTCTGATAACATTTTTTATCATATGTATGATGAAAACAAGAATATTTAGGGTTTTTGATTTGAATTTTGCACAATTTAGGGTTTAGTGAATGAAATATTCATGTACAACAACACTGTGAGAATGAAAGGACTACAAGTAGGATATGATAGGAAAGAAAAAAATCCTAAACTGGATGAGGCTGCAATCAAGAAAAAATTCATGGCAATTCTGCGTAAAACAGAGGATTCACAATGTGATCCTTCAGTTTGCA
Source organism: Picea sitchensis (assembly GCA_010110895.2). Classification (NCBI taxonomy): domain Eukaryota; kingdom Viridiplantae; phylum Streptophyta; class Pinopsida; order Pinales; family Pinaceae; genus Picea; species Picea sitchensis. Next base: position 17,106 of record SNQJ01S0184852.1, read on the forward strand.
ATGCATAGTCAAGTTTGCAGTGCACAATCAATTTTGCAGCGGACAATTTAAACCAGTTTGCAACGCACTTTATTCAAAATGATAAAACTTCTTCTGAAACCGACTTGAAGAAAATGATGAATAGATGGCACTGAAAAAAATAAAATACCAATTTCCACGTTTCCAAAACATAATGGTATGCGATTAGTGCATGATGTACTTTCTGATTTGCTGCAAACTTTTAGGAGAGTTTGTAGTAGGTTAAATTTACACATGACTTGACCACCAAATGGTTATATACAACATGGGAAACCCTTGTATATATTTTTGAGACACAACACTTTGATAATGATGACCTTTAAATCAAAAGGTGTGACAAACACTTTTTCCTTTTTTCTAATGATGATAACCACTATCATGACACCAAGACTCTTACATGGACTTGGATCATTTTTCTTGACCCATGAGACAATCAAAACATTATTTATTAGACATGGAAATGCCTCAAACCTTAACTTAAAACAAATGACTCATACAAGAAGGATTGATCACATGAATGACATATACCAATGATGTCCTTCTGCGACCAACCTAATAAAAAAATTAGAAAATTTAGAATTTTTTTGACTCCTGAACATTTCATGTGATAACACCACCCATATTACCTCCCTAGGTATATTACATTCCACCACCCTTAAGCATATTTATTCCCCAAAACATGAGAAGAGACCATACGATATAACCGACTGATAATTATATCCAACTGGTACCAAGTACGACCATCCATCCATCCTAATGGAAGCCAAACATGATGTCCAGCGGTTGCCTTGCCAACTTGAGATTTCTATGCATCATGTCGATGTTTCCATGGACTTGGTTCTCGAGTGTAATGTCTTCCTCTAGTTATAGTAGGCCTCCATGCACCGCTTGATTGGTTTCCTTTCTGGTTCTCTGCTGGTGCATAAGTGTGTGGATGCTCACGCCCTTGCTGCGATGATTGTTGTTTCTCTATATGATGTGGATGGCGATATACCACAACTATAGGAATCTGTTATTTTTTCGTCAAATATGCAACACATTGTGCCTTTGAGTCAAAAACCTCCTTAGCTTCTTTACTATTTTCTTCGTGTGTCTTTTCTTCATCTTCTTCTATAGACTTTGTTGCAGATTCAACTTTGGACTCTGCAAGAACTTCTGTGCTTGCTGTCGTGGGCCCTTCTTTCTTACTAAGAGACACATCCTGCAATGTAATTTTCTTTAAGTTCTTATACCACAACTTCAAAAACTTCTTTTGAACATTAAGATTAATTGTTCCCACTGACTCTATCCAAGGATAACCTAAAACAATGTCTACATCACCCATATCTAGAGCCTCAAAATATGAATGCAACACATATTTATCCATACTGAGCTTCAAATCTTCAAATTTTTTAACATTTTCACCTGCAACTTGTGTACTTTGAATGGTATTTTCCAGAACTTGAAATCTATTAACCAACTGAACATTGATAAAAAAGTTCTGGCAACTAGGGTTAATAAAAACAATCACATTTTCTTTATGAATACAATGATGAACCTGTAATATAGATTTTCCACCTGAAAATAAACCCTTGGTGCATTATTTATCCTTACTCTTGGAATGATACCACTTTTCTAAAAATATGTTTTCATATTCTTTATCTGAAAGTGAAAAAATATCTCCAGGTTTAACATCATTCCACCATTTAATAACATCATCCTTTAAATTTATTCATAGCCCAACTCGCCATAGGTATCCACATGATGAATTTATATTTTTGATATATTCTTCAATACTAGAACCATCATATTTTCCATTGAAAGTGATGATGTTATTCATAACCCCCAAAATATAACTAGGGTTTATAAATAACTTACTGCCGAAAATCACGATTTTTTCTGGAAAAACCCTGAAAAATGTCAAATTTAAAATGCTCATAACTTTACTTCCCGGATTCCGTTTCGGCTGAGTTCTTTTTTTTTAAATTGGGAATTTTTCCGAGAGGAATACAAATATCCTATTATTTTATGAAAATTATGAGTATTAATTATTATGTATGATCGTGAAGTGCAACACCCCCTTTTGTCTTAGTTTTGTTTTTTCCAAAAATAACCAAAATTTCTTCCCATTGTTTCCCAAGGAAAGTGCTCTAATACCAAATGTTATATAACTATACCAGATCTAAAAATATACTTTAGAAATAACCAAGAATAAAATAAAACCATTCACCAATAACTCAACACAAGAGATAGGAAAAACCCTTGATGTAGGGTAACACCATGTATTAATCCTTACGGAAGGAAGTATTGCTAGTACAACAATAACATACTTCACCATTCCAATTACATTTCTTACATATCCTTTTATAATATTATCTATATCCTAGGAACATTCTATATAAGGAATCTTCTAGAAATCCCATCTATTATTTCTAACTACTCATTTATTATATGTAACTACCATAGGGGGCCTTATTTAGTACCATGGTGGACCTAGTCCACCTTACATTGAATAACCTCCACTAATAATACTAACCCCCATTCTCATTGAGATATATTACAGTCTTCTAGGAAGGTAGAAAAAAGGTACCCAAGCCATTATTGCCACCAGTCCTTGAGGACCAACCTACAAGGAAACAAGAGCAACATGGACTGACATATGGGATCAGATCCTACTTTAGAGAGTATCAGTTTCTAGAAGAAGGAGCCCAAGAATCCCTATATTACAATGACTATTGCAACCTCAGGATGAGGAACAAGCGTAGAGGGGGCCAAAATCAATAGAATTTTGATCTTCTACACAAATTGGGAAAGATGACCATCTCATCTTTTGATGGATCTGATAGGTGCACAACATAGGAATGGGTACATAAGTTGGACACTTACTTCCAGCTTAACCTAATGACAAAGGTAAAGGAAATTAATTTTTCCACTCTACATTTGGATGGACCTGCTCATGAGTGGTGGTATCACGGGCTATTAACATTGGGTCATTCCAACATCACATCACATGAGGATTTCACCCAGAGGACGATGGACATGTTCGATAGGAAATATCCTGAGATCCACTTTATAGAGTTTTCACAACTAAGGCAGATAGGTACATCATATGCCTATGTTATAGTGTTCCATTGAATGGAAATCATGATGAATGATGTTTATGAGAAAATATTGGTGATGTTATTCATGGAAGGATTGGTCGAACCCTTAAGAGGTTGGGTGAAGGATTTTAGGCCAAACACACTACATGAATCTATCATGAAGACCCAAAATATGGTGAACACATTCTCCAAGAAGATACCAGAAAATTTTTTTTATTCAATAGAAGGGTTAGGTGTCAAAACCTCCCAAAAGACATGGACAGGGAAGGACGGGTTGGATGAGGAAACTTGGAGATAACTATGGAGGAAGAATATTTTCTATAGTTGCAGGGAGTCGTGGGAACCGTGTCATCGATGTATGGCCCAGGGTAAACTCCATTATAATGAGGTATATTTCAATGAGGAGGATGATGGTGATGATGAGGTAATTGGACATGACAATGGTGAGCCATCACACCTCGATGCTACAAAGCAGGCGACATTGCAAGATAACACCAAGGGAGTGACAATTTCCACACTATCAGGAGTCCCTAAATACTGCACCTTTAGGGTCAGAGGAATTGTATAGGGGCAAAGGGTTACAACATTGATTGATGGTGGGGCCACCCATAACTTCATTGATGCTTCACTTTTCACTAGGAGATAGATCCCTATGGAGGACTTCAAGGGATTCAATGTGGTAG
>SNQJ01S0184853.1:0-18806 GCA_010110895.2 Picea sitchensis
GACGTGGGACCAGTGCGTCCTGTGGATTTTTCGAGGACCAGGTGGCATCCTTGACCAGAGGTAGGAGCAGCTGGGGCCGATGGAACAATAGGAGCAGCAGAGGGGCCTCCAGCCGATGAGGTAGAAATATTTTTGAGGCGGGTAGAGAGAAACCTTACCGCTCTTACTCGTGTAGTGCCCATGGCAGAGATCGAGGATCTGCCACCATCTATGCAGCCTCACGTAGTTGGGGTTCCACGGACTTGGGTCCAACTTTTTTGGCATTTGGAAAACGTCGTTGTACACTATGGCCAGGCCAATAGGCCCCACCCTTAGCTAGGCTAGATTATTCATGTGTCGAGAGAACTTATGTATATTTTTTGAGGGCATAAGCCCCGCGAACCCTACTATACCTATTTTTGAGGCGCTCACGCCCACCCTTGTACTCTGACACTTTTTCCAATATATATATTCGCATTTTCATCTCTTCATGTTTTACGGATTATATTTACAAATGTATTTACATGTGCATGTGTGTGTTTTTCTTATATGTGTGCAAGATGTCGATCTAATATTTGATTAGCTAGAGTATCTGTAACTTTATTTAATCTCCTAGGAACATGAAAATATGTAATATAATCAAAGATTCATTCTAAGAGACGTACCCTAAGGAACCGTCAGTGTAGAGTAGGATCATGAACACAGTAGACTCCATTTAACTGAGACACAACCAACTGAGCGTCTAAATATACCTAGAGGTGAGAGATACCAAGTGACAAAGCATCATGAAGCAACTCAATAAGTGCGTTGTATTCGGTGGCATTATTTGTGGTGTTGCCTAAACATATACCTCTTGAAGATAGAAACTAGCCCTGAGGTGTGAAAATCACCCAAGCTACAGAGGAAATCCTCCGAGTGTGCTAGCTAGCACCGTCCGTGAATCCAACGAACACCTCTGATTCACTTGACATCTTCCACAGTGAAAAAGATAACATAAAAAACAACACGTCCATAAAACCAAAGGAAAAACCAAAAAGTAATAGTACAAAGACTATACATATGTTAGAAAAATTCACCCAAGCTGACTCACCTATGAGTAATACTTCTTCAGGTAGAGCTCATTTCTAGGCTCTGCCAAAACATTTCCCTCAAATTCCACTAGATGATAAGTGCCCTTTCTTAGAACCTCTTTAATGATGAAAGGTATGAACCACATGGTTTTGAACTTGCCTGCCCCCAGGGCATCTTATCTTGTTCATATACCAGGACAAGGTCACCTTCATAGAAAATCCGAGGATGAACGGACTGATCATATTGACACTTGAATTTTTATTTGTGAGCTTCGTTAGCTAAGTCCACATCACGACGTTGCTCATTGAGCTGCTCGAGATATAATAAACACTCTTCAAGCGGTGAAGTGTTTGGCAATAACTGTACTGCCAACTTTAAATATGGGATCTGGCATTCTACGGGAAAGACTACTTCCATCCTGTAAATGAGTTGAAAAGGTGATAAATTGGTTGCAGTCTTAACAGACGTTTGGTAAGCCCATAATGTTGAATATAACATCAAATGTCAATTTGACTTGGCTGAATTGATCATTCGCTATAGAATGGTCTTAAGAGATTTATTTACAGCTTCCACCTGACCATTCTCTTAGGGGTAGTAGGGTGATGAATGTTCCTACCGCAACCCAATATTTTACATTAAATCGGTCATCATTTTGTTTTGAAAGTGATTTCCATGGTCAGTGACAACCTCTCTCGGGACGCCAAACCTTGCTATTATCAAAGTGAATTCACCTGCTTCAATTTGTCTTAACTCTAGGAGGAAGTAAAATCTATGATGAAGATCATCCCAGGGTTTGTCTCGACTAGTCATTTCCTCAATAATTGCTTCGTCTTAAGGAAAGAATAATTCTAAAGAATATGTATCAACAAGGGAACCTTGAGCCCAAATAGGCTCAAGCATCGGATCTAACTCTTGTGTTGGAGTTAGATCAGGGTCAGCAGAATCTCGTTGAATGATCGAGTATGAAAATTATACCATGGACAAAGGCATGGCCATGCCACGGTGCTCTATCCCTTCCATCGTAGTGGATAGAGAAGGAAGAGTCCACGGATCGTGAAAGTACATCATGCGAAACGACGAGATTTGAAAATTTTCAGCCCGTAGTTGGTCGGGGATAGCCTTCATGTAATGAAAATTGATGGTTAGCGGTGGGTAATCAAAAGTATCCATCAATGGTGGAAACAAACCAACCCCTACATTGACGATGTCAGGTTGAGGGTTATCAATCATTGTGACCATGGAAACTCCCGATGAAGGGTCAGGATGAGAGAAGGATAATTGATCAATGGTCACAATCCAACCCTTGTGAGGAAACAACAAGACACGAAAAATTGTCGTGACCACTGCTTTCATAGCATAGGTCCAAATCCTTCCTAACAAAATATTGTAGTCAAGAGACGCATCGACCACTTCAACTTCAACACACACGATTTTTCCCCCTAACTGGACGGGGAAAGAGGGAATGATCCCATGTGGTCGGAAAGAACAATCGTCAAAAGATGTAAGAAGAGTAGGTGACAGAGACAAAACAGGTTGGCTGATGGCCTTCCAACATGCCAAAAACATCACGAATGTCGAGGCGACCTCATCCACCACTGTACAAAAAATATTCTGGGTAAAATTTTTCGTGGTGTAAGCCACTACTATCTGAAAAGCTATGTGGTAAGGAAGATGAGGTTTTAAGTCAGTAGTATCAAGCATGATCATTCCCAGATTACAAGTCTTGGCAGAGCCTATGGCAGTTAACAAGGCCTTTCTCTGGGAAGGGAAACTCTGGAGGACTTCCAAAGCAGACATTGCACAAGGGGTTTGTGATAAATCCTCCACCACAGAGTAGTTTTGGGTTGCCCTTGCATTTGGGTTGTAAGAATTTTTTTTTAACGCACCTTTTGGGATGCATGTCATTGTTTCTCCCAACGTCTTCGCAATCTGAAGAGGAAGAGGTGGGTTTTCAACTTCTTTACCATTCTCAGAGGTGCCTCAATTTCTGTAATCATGTTCTCTAGTCGTTATATAGGCATCACCTTTCATCATATACACATTTGCAGACAAAGGATTACTCAAAGATGGAGAGGGTACTTGACTGCCCCCTTCTGTGCTTGAGGAGGATTGAGTTAGATTTTTCCCATGTGGAGATGGGTTCATTAACATGGCAGGCTATTGATGTGACAATAACTTCTGGGCCTCTAGAAGCCGAGGGAACTGATGGGTCGGGTGGTCTTCCTTGAAAATATTACAAGGATACTTTGACATCTTCTTTTCAGTGTCTCCCCTGCCAGCATTATCGGTGGGTTTCTTATCCCCCTTACCCTTTTTCTGTTGTTTCTTCTTTTTGTCAGGCTATTGGGTGGCCTTTGGGTTTATCATGTGCACACTGTGTACATACAAATTTTGGGTAGGGGGAGTAGCCGAACCGCTAGTCTGGCTGGCCGTTGTCTGTTGTATCGAAAATTGTTGCAATTGATTTGATAATGGATCAACGTGCTTGGTTTGTGCTGAACCAATAATGCCATCAGCATGTGGTCTAGACATTTGCCTGGTTTTTTCAAGGATTGACCTCGGTGCATCTGGAAAAATCTCATAGAGTAAACCAGACTGAGAGTAAATTAGCTCTGGCTGTTGCGCTCTCATTATCGCATCTTCCTCGGAAAACACTCTGGATGTTGCGACATCTTTAGATAACTGGGGTACCAAAGACTTAAGGAAACACTCTATCAGGAATGCTGGTGGGACTAGAACTTTTGTTAAACTCTTCTGGTGCCTCCATTCTTGGATATGATCAGAGATATGGTCCGCTTTTGTCTTCTCAAAATTGGCCAACAATTCAGTGTTGGCGTCGTATCTCACCGGTAATTGGAAATGGTTTAAGAAATCCATTGTCAATTCGCCGAAGGAAGAGTATCGTGAGCAGTCGAGCTCGATGTACCATTTCGCAACACTCCCTATGAGAGTGCATTGAAAAAATTGAAACTGAATGGAGTAATCTCTTAACGAGTTGGACACGCACCATAAGTGGAAGGTAGTCACATGATCACCAGGATCTTCGTTAGGCTTGGCCTCGAACTTTGGAATGTCTGAAGGCAACTTGGTCGGCATAGGAGGCCAACTCAAATCGTGACAGATGGGGTCATTTAAGAGCATTGTCAAATCTGGCAAGTGAAGGGTTGCCAAAAACAATAGTTTGGGTTGTGGATTGTAGCCAGGGAAAAAGGAGCCTGGGGTTTGACTGGCACCAGGTTGCTAGGAAAAGTTAGGTTGCTAGACAGGGCTCTAGTAATAACCATGGCCATGACCAGCATACGTATTGTGTGCTTGTTGAGACATCATCAGCTGGTTCCCGTAATAATATGTAAAGGGATGAGCTTGCGTCACATTCCAAGGATTTTGGGAGGGGTTGCGCCCTGCCAATCCGACGGGCATAGGTGTTGGGCCTTACCCGGGGTTCCACTAGGTATGGAAGGGGTTGCCCTCGATCAAAATCCCTGGCAAGGGGACTGGTCCCTGCCATGGATTCCAAGGTCCTTGTGAAGAAGGAATTACTAAGTGTGCCCCCTGTGCATGAATAATACCCTGTACAAGATGTGGTTGTCTATAACCGGGGTTTCCCCCAGCCGAAACGATAGCTGATGAGAAAGTGTTGTTACCAAACGTGTCGAACAAAGAGAAAGTTTTCAAACCAATCGACATATTATAAGGAGGGAGTGATTGATTACCTTCTCCAAGCAAGTTTATGTTACGCCCGACGGAGTGTTGAGGAACATCGCCGAGCGATGGGGATGAAGGGGGTATATGACCCCTGCTGTAAGGGAAAGTGATAAATGGAGTTGAAGTGCCCCCCATAGATACTTTTAGAGGAGTGTTGGAACTCCATGCCACCAGACCTAAATTCTGTAGTGTGGAGGAGGAAAGTACAATACTCGTACCAAAGCCAGTAATCCTGTATGAGAAAGGAGGGTCTATCGCATCCTGAGTAAACAAAGCAATGATCGCCGCCATAGACAGAATCAGACCGCTGCTCGAGGTAGAATAAATCGAGACCATAGTGGCTCGGACCGACGATGGTTGGTTAGGAGGTGGAACACCACCAATAGTGACAATCGTGAAGGAAATATAAGTATTCTCTGAAGAAGTGGAAGCGTTTTCTTCCATTGTTGTTGGTGACACTACCTGACTCTTGTAAGGTAGAACCTGTATGACAATGGGCGTCGATAGATCAGTGATGGGAGGGTTATATGGACCAAGAGCCTCTTCAGTGATGGAGGGTTATATGGACCAAGAGCCTCTACTCCAAGGTAAAAAATGATTGGTTCCTCCATAATCGAAAGTTCTCCTCTCAAATATGGTTTGGGCACAATTTCCTATAACCCTGTTGTCTCAAAAGACCCTTACTGGTCTAATATTTCGGGCCTCTTAGCGGGTGGTGGGGTTGAGGTCAACCAATGTAGGCCCAAAAGTCTCTAATGACCGGACAAAATCCTGTTGATCCCTCCACTGCAGGAGAAGATCAAAGACACATTAGGGAAATCTATAATTGTTTGAAAACCAACACGCACTAAAAAAAAGTACCTATGAGATAAAACAACTAGTCATTAACTAGTTGGAAGAACAGCTTACAACAACCAACACTAGAGAAACTTACCGCAAGTGCAACTTGAATACTAAGCACCCTCTGTGCATACTTTGCAAAGTGTGGCCGGATGTCTATCCTAGGTATCGCGATATACCCCTGCATTCACCCATGTAAGTCCATATAAAATGGGAAACTAGGGTTGCCAAGGCGCAACAAATACCAAAGGGTACATTCGACAATCGAAAGGGACCGCAATGAGTGGTATCAAGTCTCAAAACCTAATAAGGGTATAGAAAGAAAAGTGTTCCAAAAGATGACTGAGGACCTCTAACAGATTTGAGACCCATGAAGCCCCGTGGTAAATGCAATCAACAAAATCCCAAGACAAGCCCCCTATATGCTCTACCATGCTTGGTCCAGCCTTTGAGGGGTTATTTCAATTCTTCCTCTTATGCAACCCTGTTTATCCCTATGCTAGAGGGGGTCTCAGAGAATTTTATGATAATCGGACTTTTGACACTCCTTAGCACAAACTCCTATGTTTGTTTTTTTCAGCCTTGAAGAGTTTCCTCTCCAATCCTAAATCAAGGCTCTAACCTAGACTAGTTGATGGACCCTACAAACATAAAGTCTAGTTTATTTTAATTAATCGTTAATTTTAGTGGCTATTTTTTAAGTCAAAAGGTAATTAAGGTGAAACCAGTGATTTTTTTTAGAGACGAAAAGAGAAAAGCATTTAATGAAAACTGAAAGCAAATTACTTCTTCACAAATTCAAAATTTCCCAATCAAACTCTTTAACCAACTTTTCAAACTTGTTCCTAAGATATTTTAACTGAAAAAATCAAAACAAGCTTTCACTCGACTACGAGGTACTTATTGTCCTAAGTCAATCAGCCAAGAACTTGTGAAAACAATATTTTTCCTAATGATTAACTCAAACAATCAATTATTTAACCAAACCAAGAAGTAAAAGAGAGATTTTGTGTTTTTTTTTATTATGCTTCAAAAACAAGAAAAAATTAAACTGTATGTCTTCTTATTTTCTGAAGAAAAGAGGTAAAAAAATAAAAACAAGACAAGGCCAAAAAGGAATTTTGTCCAACCACAGACCATGGGGAGTTATTGACAACCAAAAAAGCAGATCAGATTGACTCACTATCTCATCAAAAAACCTAGCAAAGAAAAAGGAAGAAATCTTTCAAATGCAAAAGCAAGCTATGCTGGAACACAACCTAGGCTGAAAATGCTATGATAGAGACCTAAAGAAACAATAAAAATTTGGGAAGTAAAAACTTGATAGGGAAGAGGATGACTGCCTCCTCAAACGTTTCTAGATAGACATGCGACTGTCACTTCAACAACCATTGTATGCACGCGGGCTTCCCAAAGACATGACACATATGCACGCGTGAAGGCCCACTACAAGCCACCTGTGTCTTTGTTTATCCTTAAAAGAAGCAAGACAAACAACTAAGCTCATGTAGGGAATACTGGTATTGAAGACCAGAACCCCTTAAAGGCACATAAACTTACTCTAACATAAAAATATGCAAGGAAATTTGAGAAAACAAAGTTAATATGAGGTTATACCTAGGCTACAGACTTCAATAACAGAAACAAGAACTAGATCTAGAAAACCTCTAAGAAGGATCACTTCTGACAGGGAAGAGGATGATTGCCTCTCTTAATATATATATATATATATATATATATATATATATATTCTGGACTTAGACACGTGACTGATATTTCAGCATCCAACATATGTACTTGGGTTGTATGAAGTTAGGGCACATCTATACACGGGTAGACTTTCTACAGGCCATGTATGCCTTTGTAGCTTCCCGGAAAAATAAGAAACAATCAAGCAAAGGAAGCATGGAGTACTGGTATGGAAGACCGAAATCCCTACTAGCTCATACTTTTGCAACAACTCAGAAAAAGGTAGTAAAACCAATTAAAAATACCCAACAAGTATCCCCAAAAACCTTAGAGATCTCCCCAGTATGGTCGCCAATTCTATTGTGGGTGGGAAATCTCTCCTACAGACTAGCATTAAGGGTTTTATCATGCATGAAAAAATGACCTAAAGTCTCCTACTTCTTACCAACATCCCAATCATAAACCCCATTATTCATATGCAAATACAAGGTTAAAGAGATCAAGTTACTATACCTTAGTTTCCATGTTTGATGTCGATCCCTTTAATGTTTGGTCTCTCCTTGAATGCAACTCTCCTCCCAATGCTGCCCTGCATTCATAAAATAAAAACAAATAACTCCACATGCATATGATCTATAAACTAATGGATTAGATATTCTATCAAAATATAATCAATCTCTAAACATTTGAAAACCTCATATGGTGGGACGGGAAAAGTACTTCTTTTATTAATCTCACAAGAATACCTTACAATAGTGAGATCGGAAACTACTCCTCAAATCTATTCTTGGGATCCTCTTCATCTGTGCTCCAACTGCTTTCATTTACACTTCTCTTCACACAATAGTTGCAAAAGGTTGGGGCAAGGGGAATGCTAAATCAGATATAGTTTCTTTTCTATGATTTTCATTTTTTTTAATGGGACCCCTACCCCTTCTTTTATAGGCTAGAAAAGGCTAGGTATTTGGATGAGTGACTGGCTATGGGCGGTCAAATGATTTAGGTAACTTACCCAAAACTGTGAGTTTCATCTACAACTTTCCATTTTTCATGATTTTTAGGTATACGCGGGTTGTAGTGGGTCAGCCAGCGTACACATGCGTGTAGTAGTGGAGCAGGGTGCGTATGCCTTCAAAAAGGGTGTTTTTTAAGAATTTGTTCAGTAGTGGCTTGGAAAATAAGGCAAATGAGATGGCCTGATTCTAGGTAAGCATGTCTGGTGCAATTTAGGGTTATAACAAAGAGAGATCTATATACTCCATCAATCAACGTCAATATTTTTTAAGGAAAACATAGTTGTTGAAACACTCATGGAAATATTTTAAAAACTTCAAGAACCCCAAGATGAGAGAGAGACCTAATTTTGTTGTTTGGATACTCGAGTGAATTAGAGCCCTTGTTATTATTTCCAATCTAATTGACAAATTGGAATTGTAAAAAATATCTAAAAGGTTGTCTCTATTGTCTTTATTGCTTTAAAAATGATAAAAAGTCCACAATGAATGAAATGATTACCTTTCAAGAATGGTAATACGCCACTATTTTTCATATTTCATACACATAACGAATGAGCTTAAATAACCTTAACTATATAAATGATACAGAGTACATTATTTCTTCATGTACAAAATGTGTTTAGCAATAATCCATCATTGTCTAAATCACCTCAAAATGTGAACAAAAGAAACTAAAATAGATAAATCATAATAAATTCTATTGAAAAAAATGAAAAGATCCTAGATTAAAAAGGAAGAGATGGTGGGGAATATTCACCATAAATGTAGGGTTTATACAAACTTGGGCCGAACCCAATAGAGCGCTAGATGCACCAACAAGAGAAAAGACACACACACACACACACACACACACACACACACACATAACTCCTGATGGAAATGTAAGTAATATCAAGTGGATAATTGTAAAAATAGGAAAAGGGACAAAGTTGAAATAATTAAAAGGTAATATCCATGTGTTGTTATGACCATCACCAATAAAAACATTCCATTAATCCGTAAGCAAATTGTGGAGGGAAATTTTTTAAGAAACAAATCTTGATGCAGGGAGAGATCAAATGAAAGCAACGCGAACATAAATTACACAAAGATGAATTCCAGCAATAGAAAATATATAGAGACGAGATTTCACTCTGGCGAACCTTTAAAAATATGTATAGTTGAGTTTATGTTGGGCGAATTGTTTTAAATGAGAACGCAGAGTAAGATTACACATCTCTGGGACATTTTTGTGAGTTCACTGAGAAAAACGCAGAGGATACTCAAATTTAAAAATATCTGAGGGTAGGGTAAATTCGCAGAGGATATTCACTTCAAAAATTTGCTGAGGGAAAGTGAAATCGCAGAGGATATTCACTTAAGAAAAAATTTGCTAAGGGAAAGTGGAATTGCATAGGATATTCACTTTAAAAATTTGTTGAGGGAAAGTGAAATTGAAGAGGATATTCACTTCAAAAAATTATCGAGGGAAAGTAAAATCGCAGAGGATATTTTCTTCAAAACAATTTCTAAGGGAAAGTAAAATCGCGGAGGATATTTTCTTCAAAAAAATTGTCGAGGGAAATTGAAATCACAGAGGATATCCACTTCAAAAATTGTTGAGGGAAAGTGAAATCGCATAGGATATTCACGTCAAAAATTGTTGAGGATGTCAAGAGAAAAACTCCAGGAAATTGAATGGATACCATGTTGGGCAAATTCTTTAAAATTGTAGAGGTTAATGAAGGGTTTTCCACGTTGGGTGTAATTAAAAAATGTAGAGGTAAATCAAGTGAAAATGCCAGGAAATTCAATGGACACCATGTTGGGAGAATGCCTTAAAATTACAGAGGTTAATGAAGGGTTTTCCATGTTGGATGTATTTAAAAACGTAGAGGTGAATTGAGTGGAAACACAAGGAAATTGAATGGATACCATGCTGGGCGAATTATTTAAAACAATTGATTTTGCAAGGTAAACGAAAGGAGGTTTTCCCCCAGCACACAGGGTACTTTTAAAAACAAAAATCGCAAAGACATAAAAGGGAAAATAAACGTCAGGAAACTCGTATTGTTGGGTGAACAAGCAAACGTTGGGTGAATTCCTCAATCCTTAAAAGAATATTCATTGTAATTATCACTATGGTTAATGGTTAACACCGAGAAAGGTTTTAAGGATCCATACTTGTTTGAGAATAAATACAATACACAATAAAAATATTAACAAAATTTTATAATCTCAACATAAGTACCATAACCAAAGACGATAATTTGAAGATGTTCTCCCGTGATTGTGCTCCTTCTATATCCCCTCTTTCTAATTGTTAAGACTTCACTGGTACCTCCCAACCAATTCTATGGGCACTCTTCTTCCCCCTTAGCCCCCCGAGCCACAAAGGGGCCATGCACAAAAACAACCATAATCCTCTAGCTCCCACCTCGCCTCGCAAGGTAGAGCCACCACTCTCTCTCAATATGGGTATCCCAACTTTGACAAGTAAAACCAATATGAATTTCTACAACATAACTCTACTTAGAACCCATGTGATCCTTTCCTCCTCTCAACCTTTTTTTTATAGAATTTCCTTAGAGACACATTGCCATTTGCACATTTAATTCATTTTTTTTAAATTAATTAGGAATTATTCCCCCCATACACTTTTCACCCACTCCCTTAGTTTCCCAAGTAAATCCACAATTTAATTTAATTAAAATTCAATTTCCCTCACCCATCCTAAAAGGGCTCCTAAAATCACTCCTAGTTGTCCCTTTATTACCATTATTCCCAATTAATGACTGGCGCCTTTCTAAAACTGAGTTGAGTTAAATTAGGAATGTTCTCTAGTTAGACTAGACTCTAGATTTGTTTCTATGCGTACCCATTCCTTTAGCTTTATTCCATTTTACGTTAAAATCCAAATTGGTAATTACTTGCACAAGTGTATTAAATCACTCTTTTAGATTTATTTTTATTTTCATTGATTCTTAAATTGATTTATTTCATCCCCTCATTATTTAATTTAAAGATTTAGTTTTTAGTCTTCTCATTAACTTAGACTTAGGCTTAGTTTAATTTTTATTTTCAAAAGCTTGGACCATTAGGGATTATGATTAATAAATTCATTCTTAAATTAATTAATTAATATATTAATTTATTCGACAGTGCTCAATATTTTACAAAGTTTAACATTCGCTCAAAGTTTTCTAGGCCACCTAGATTCATTGACTCAAATTTTATTTACGCGACGTGCCCTTCAATATGCACTCCATGCTCCAAGGGTGCCACTCACCCTTGATTCAAATTTTAATTATGCGACGTTCCCTTCAAGACACACTCCATGCTCCAAGGGTGCCGCTTGTCTTTGACTGGTTTTGGTAGTTGTCCAACTCTTGGATTCAATACTCCATTCAGGCGACCTTGTGAGAGACCAAGGGATTCTAAGGAATAAGGACCCTGCATTACTATGAGTGTCCTCAAAGAACAAGTCAATAACATGTGCTCGTAAGAGCGGGATGTTACACTTTAACAATATATTAAGGGGTTTAGCAATCTCGACAAAGTTAGGAATGAACCTCCTTATGAAGTTAATTTGGCCAAAGAAAGATTGAAATGCTTTCTTTTCTTTAGGGAGAGGGATATTCTTGATGGATTCAACCCTATCAAGGTCTATTTTAATTCCATATTTAGAAATAATAAGACCAAGCAACTTGCCTTTGTCAACACCAAAAATTTATTTCTTAGGGTTGAGAGAAATGCCATACTCACTGTATCTCATAAAAAGCATTCTTAGGTGATGGACGTGTTGCTCCCCCTTTGGGAGATAGAAGTTAGATCATCCTGATACAACTCTATAAGTTTCCTGACTAGATCCCTAAAATCATAATCCATAGCGCGCTGAAAATTTTCCCCCATGTTGGTTAGTCCAAAGGGCATTCTCAAATACTTATAATTTCCCCAAGGGGTGGTGAAAGAAAATTTTAGTTGGTCATCATCCTTTACCAACACCTAATTATATCCTAAGAAACCATCAAGCATGGACATCATTTCTGCTCCGGTGACCCTTTGCAAAAGATACTCCATGTTTGGTAGAGGATAATTGTCCTTAAGTGAAGCCTGGTTTAGATTTTTGAATTCAACACATATCCCAATCTTTCTAGTTTTTTTCCCTTACAATGACTGGATTAGACACCCAAGATGAATATCTGATAGGATCAATTATTCCTTCCTCAACCATATTTTGTAACTCCTTTTGGACCTATAGGAAAACCTTTGCGTTCATCTTCCTGAGATTCTATCTGAAGGGTTTTATGCCATATATAAGGGGAATAACATGTTGTACAAAGTCTTCTCATTAAGCCTTTAGATATTCATAAGACTGAGAAAAGACATCCTTAAATTATCTTATGAGGGAAATCAACTTCTCTCTTTCATCAGATGCCATTCCTCTTCCAAAATTGATCATCTTTGGGCATTCCTCGGTCCCAATATTGAATTCAATGATCTCTTCATTGATTTTTTTCGACGGCTTCCCATTATACATGTCATTTCGATCAATTTTTTTTTCTAAGGGGACGATACCCTTAGGTAGGGGTTCATAAGATAAACCAATGATTTCAATATTTCCCTTTTCCACCAATAGGTTTATTTGCACTTCCGAGAATTCACCTTCATTATGGAGAAAACAAAGAATATGGCTTTCATTATAAAAAACCTACCAATGTTCCAAGTTATCAGGTAGAGAGGGCCTACAATTTAGTTCCACCTTGTAGAGACCGATTTCCTTGAAAATTTGTAGGGTGGAAGCATAAACAATAAAGTTGTATACCAAATGATTCTCTTCCCTAGGGATGGATTCAATGGAAAATTTGTCAAACGTTTTTATGGAATCCCATACGACATCCCTATATTATTTCAACCTTGGTTTTTTAGCAGTGGATTTCCTATTAACTTGTTAAATGATTAAATAATAGTCCCATCTCACATGGAGGGACTTGATGTTCATATCAATGACAAGATTTATACCTATTATGAGGGCTTCATAATCAAATATGTTATTTGTAAAGTTGAACTCAAGCATGTATGAGAAAAGGGTAGTTTCATTGTCTGGTGATCTCAAGACTATCCTTGCACCCGAGCCTCCACTTGATTGTGCACCATCAAAATCTAAGCCCCACGATCCTCCCTTATTTTCCTTGTCAAGGAAAAGGGAGTTTTCCAAAATGAAGGTGTTTTCAATCCCATCTTCCAGAACCTGATGGGTTATGTTGACATGATCCACAAAATCTTGCTTTTTGGTCTTTCCTGGGGAAATAGTGTTCTCCTTAACTTTGATGATACCAATTTATTTCTCTCTGTGTGGACCTTTCAATACTTTTTAAATATGTTGCAACACATTCTCTTCAGCCTGCTTCGCTGCTCATTTCCTTCCATCCTTCAAACCCTCATTTTTTGGGTTAGGTGTATTTTTTGATGTTGGTTCCCTTTCTTTACCCAATAGACTCATTATGTGATGATCGATCCTTTTATTGGCCTCCTCTCATTCTTTTTGCAGGTATTTCCTAATATGTCGGGGAGGGTCTGGTTAGACAAAGTCATCAATTTGATTAATCTGAAAAGTCTCTTCAAGACAATCCTCCTCTTGCATGAGAGAGGAGGTTGTATTCTCTTCTATATTACATTCCCTTACTTGAGCTTCAAACAAATTTGTATGTCATCTTCCAATTAAAAATCCACATGGGTCTTTCATGGTTGACATGAAATATTTGAGGATAGTATCGTGGTAAGTTTTGAAATATTGAGGAAAACTCCCTACGAGGTTATTGAAACTATAATTGAAATCCCTTATACTTTCTCCTGAAATTCTCTTATAGTTATAGAGTTGATCATAAAGGGACTGGTAATATTTTTTCTTTCCAAATATTTTGGTAAAACGTTCTTGAAAGAGATACCAATTCATGATTGTTCCTAGGAGAATACTATCATACCATTCCTTGGATTTTCCGAAAATAATGTAAGAGAAGAGTCTCATCCAAACATATTCATGTTGGTCATAAAGTTTGAGAGCGCGAAGGAAAGAATCTAAGTGATCTTCAGTTGTAATGATATTTTATCCTGAAAAGTCGGGAATCGACTCCTTGAAGTCCTTTGGGTGTTTGTGAGGATATATAGGGAGCTTTGTCATGTCCAAAGGTTTGTACGCATCTTTAGCCCATAGGATCCATGTAGCACTCGATGAGGTGGGCACACGTGAGAGTGGAGGTGTGGAGGTAGTAGGTGAGGATGGAGGGCTAAGAGAAGTAGATGGAAAATCATGAGAAGTGGGAGATGACGGAGGAATATACATTTTCGGTGAAGTCTTACGACGTATGGAAGTATTTTTGTGGGTCGGGTAATGCCTCTTTCGAGTACATCCCATAATGGAGTCGCCAGATGAGCTTTAGGAAAATCTTATCAAAAGTGAAAAGGGAACATCCTTTAGGTGGAGTCGCTAGGAAAGCTAGGGAAGAACATTTTGGATAACATTCCAAAGTGTAATTAGGGTTCATAAGAGGATTCAAAATTCTCCCTGAGAATGATGCCAAATGTTATCGTATAATTTGTAGGTTGGGAAAATCCTGACCCAACCACCAAATGGAGACAAATTAGAGAAAACCTACCCACTAACACCTTTGAGAAGTATTCTCGTCATTTTATAGATGAAAGAATCACCTCAAGGGGGGAATCTCAGTGATCCTAGGGGAATGATATGGAAAGTGAAGATATGAAAGAGAGTCCTACTATAGGTCAAGATATAATATGAGGAAAATCTTGGGAAAGAGTCTTGGTGATAGACAATAGTTTCCAAGAGACAAGAACACCTGCAAAGAGTGATGTACTTGCCTAAGACACAAAAACAAGGTGAGTATGTATGTATAATTTTAGGTAGAAAAGAAAGTTAATATTTCTTTCCCTAATTGAAGTAGTAAGAAAATATATATATCAGCAAGAAACTAAGTGTTAAATATGATAAAAAATTGCAAAAAGTTCAACAAATGATGCAAGAGATAAGCTAGATAAATGCTAGTAATACTCAAGAATGAAAGCACAAGAATTTAGTAATGAAACAAGGCTGTAATAAAAGGTGTTTGCAGAGATATTTTGCAGCATTATGGCTGTAGAAAACAAGTTGTTTCAGCAGTAAATCCAACCAACAAAACTTACAAAGAGTCCACCCAAAATATGTGCGAGGCCTAGTAGATTACCTTGGAAAACTTTTAGAAAATTCTAACAGTTGAAAAACAAGTTATAAATGAAAATGTGTTAGGGTTTCTGCAGCCCTAATGGTTGTATATAAAATTTTATAACAACAAAAAGAAGTACTTAACCAATTGAGATACCTTAGTGGCCATGGAAATCCTAGAATGTCAAGAAGAGACTGTGATTTGAATAAGTTGATTATCTCGTGCTTTTAGGTATCCTAATGCAACAATTTTATTTCTCCAATGAAAAATGAAAATTATTAGTTCTTTAACTATTGGGTTATGGAGTCAAATAAATAATTAACTATACTACTTCCTTGGGGGTGTAAACCCTTGTATTCCTCAAGGCAAGTAAATCTAACTAGGAAGTGCTAGGAGGGTGTAATCCCTTTTACTTCTCCTAGCACTACCTTAAGCAACAAATTTATTTCCAAGACAAATATTGATGAGCTTAACGGGGTTGTATGCACTTATACTCCCCAAAAAATTCAACTAGTTAACCTTGCAACCAAGAAAATGATACAATAACAAGATAAAACCCTTCACCTAGGGCAAGAATCAACAAGAGAAACTTACACTTTACCAAACATTGTCCACCAATATGAAAGAGAAACACTCCACAAGAGGTAGCACACCACTTACTTCCAACAATATCAAAGTAAACCATGACAAATACAAAAGAGAGAAAATTCCCAAGAGTAGTGAAAATTTCAGCCAAGTACTTCTCACAATGGGAGAGTTATGTTATCAAATGAGATTCAAATGATCTTTATTTATACAAAATGTTTAAAACATAATTTTTCCACATACATTAGAGTAAAACATAATACAAGGGGTCAACAACCATTATCTTACCCCTTTACAAATATAATATTATTTAATTCACACATTTTCACATGAAATAAACCCTAAAACAAGACATCACCCCTCTAGGGAGACGTTTTGACATTTTTATGAGTCGTTGGAGAAGAAGGTGGAGGTCATTGGGGCTCCTAGAGCCTCCTTTTCATGTGCCAATGTATATTCCTTCAATCCATGTTTCCTCTAGCCAAATCATGTCAAGTACCAATGAGAAACAACTTCATCACCATCGAATCCTATCCTTACGTGACATCAAGCCCCAAAGAGTGACATTTTTCCCCTCCTTGGTAATTCGTTTTGCATGTGAGGGCTAGGAAAGGTCCTCCAAGGTGTCTTCTAGGCCTCCAAAGGAAATTCATTGATATTCGACATGTGGGCCCTTGGAATCCAAACTGTGCTCTTCAAGCCCCATGGAAACCCAAGCTAGGCTTGTTCCTCCAAAATTGTCCAACAACTAGGTCCTGCAAAGACAAATGGATACGCCCTCCAAGTATCTCCAGTCAAAGAATCATAATGAGTAAATCAAATCAATAAAAGATCCATATAAGCATGTACATCCAAACTAACTAGTAAAAATAAACTAATGCTCAAAGACCCTATGCCATTTACCAAGTTTGAGTATGGGGGGGTTGACAAAACGACCTACTGGGTGAATCGTCCCTTAACTTTAGGGGTGTTTCTCGAGGGGAACTCCTTATAATTCATGTGGATGATGTGTTATGGATGAGGGGAAAACGTTTGGGCATGGGGTTCATGACATACAAGGGGTTATAGTGTCTCACTTATGGGTGCCTTTGTGGAGGGTGTGATGCACCTTCGTTTCCAATGCATCCTTTTTCCAAGCCCATTAATTGCCATTAATTAATTAATAGTCCAAAACCTTGGGTACTCCATACTGGTGAATAGATTAGCTTGGGGGTGTTGACACTTGAATCCATTAGGACCGAAACGAAAACATCATGAGGATATAAATCCCCCTTCATTTTTATAGAGGTGGTACTCCTCTTTATATTTTCTTTGGATTTCTATATATTCAAAATGCGGGACTTGAAAAAAGTTTGTCGTAGTAATTAAAGAAGCATAAATATTGCGAGAAAATAAAAGGAAAATGTTTTTTGTGTTATTTTTAAATAATTTTCCTGATAAGGGACCAAGAATCACACACTTCACACATTTAAATCAAATAAGAGAAATTTCCTCACATCCAATATAGTTTAAGATAAATATTTCTGATCACATAAAATAAAAATATGATCTGCATGAAAAGGAGAACTTTAACAGAGTGGACACATGGGTAGATCAAATAAATAAAATGATAGATCAACCTCAAATACTTTATATTCCAAAAACAGGGTTACAAAGCACAGTCGAGATTGTTCCCAAAGTAGTTCTCTTGAAATTTCTAAAAAATATATAGTCTGTTACATATTCTTTGAAATGTTAAATGCGTTTTTCTTAAAGACTGGGATTGGGGCTCCCGCAGACCATAAAGCAAATAAAAAAAAGAAATAATTTTTTAGAAGGAAGACAGTGGGAAGTAGAAGAACAACAAGACCTGGTAAGAAGAAAAAAGGAGTTACCAGTCTTCGATTAAACTTTTCTAGTGAAATAGGTGGAATAACTGGATGAAGGACCTGATAAAGAAAAAATAAGGATATGATAAACATAAACTTACTATGATGATCTCTCGTGCTTTCACTTGCTTTATGATGTCCTTTTATCGTTTTCATCAACGGTTACAGTAACCATCTCAACTACTTCTTTCCCTTCATTGTTCAATTTATTAATAGCTTTCTTGAATCATTATTTGATGTAACTTTTCATTGGTGCCACATTTATTTCATGCCAGATTTTGATGTTGAATAGCTCGCCCTCCAAGTCTCTTAGATCAAGGGAAATTCCATGTAATGCTTCTTCAATATCTTGTTTTTTCAAGAAGTAGTCCACTAGCCAATTGTCTATGTCGTCCTCATTATATTCAAGTATACCATAGAAAATTTCAATTGAAAACCCTTTAAAGATCTCAACTTTCCCATCAAATTGTTTCTTTGTTAGGAACAATGAGTTGAGGATCAACTTGGGATCTTGTAATTTGTTAGTGCTTCCAACTAAGTCTACCTCTGTGAGTATTTTGAATAATTCTTCCCTCCTTGATATGTCTTAACTGCAAATTTGAACAATATTATTCAATTTTTTTTATCTTTTCTTTCTAGCACTCATTCAATTGTTTATTCTGTCTTTGATAGGGAAGATCCTCCTCTCTTATCCTTAGCTTTTTCATGTTGGAAATTTTAACACCAAAGGGTACCACAACATCGAGGTAAACACCTTCTTCATTTTTAGGTCATCTTGCAAATACTCATGAAAGGCATGTGCCCTCGAGCCAAAATAAATCATGTTCTTTGAAATTTCCTAAGCTTTCATGATC
>SNQJ01S0184854.1:3391-22197 GCA_010110895.2 Picea sitchensis
CTAGAAGTAGAACCTTCTAAGAAGTCCTCTTACATTTATTATATCTAATTACCCATTTATTATATCTAACTACCATAGTGGGTCTTATTTAATAATATAGTGGACCTAGTCCACCTTACATTGAATGACCTCCACTATTATCAATATGGGCCCTCTAGGCCCCCCCACTACCTCTCTAGCTACCTTACAGTTGTAAAGTGGAGTGGTTATGACAATTTCATCGAGTACCTATCTCGTATTTATTTGATTAAATTGGTTGGAAAGTTGTGATTGGGAATGAGTGGTAATATGCAGTCAAAGGTTGTCTCTTCTCGTTATACCTTCGATCGTTGTGTTCTTATAGCATGGTGTTAATTTCAAGTTGGTGACTACTGTGTGTTTCACTAATCCCGATCGGGATCATAGCAAATTATGGAATTGATAACTATGTTTATTTCATTATGTTCACCGTGTATCTATTTTGGGAGAATCGTGCATGTTGTAAATAATTTCATTAACAATGATGAATCTCAGGTTTGATATTGACTATGGTTTCATTGCAAAAATTGATTGGTTGATATGATGAGGAGTGTATGAAATCATACATGTTTTAAAATCTTGTTCAATTTGGAAAAGGACTTGTGCATATGTTTTATTTTTTCAATTGTGAATTGATGGACAATATACGATATTTGTATAGTAATGTATTATGAATAGAGGTGGAGAAATGATTGTTGTGTGTTATTTTTCGATTCTTAAAAGGGAAGGAAAGAAATTAGAGACCAAGAATTCTCTTAACATGATTGTTAGAAGTCATTTCGATTATGAGTATTATTGCATACTATGTTAATTGATAAATTTTGAAGATTTCGAATGTGGAACAGTGAACAGTTTTGATACACAGTGATTATTGAATTGGTGTTGGTATGTTTTGTATTGAGTACAGATTTATGTTTATTGATTACTTGATTTTTTTTTATGAACAATATTCATTATTTCCATGTCATTCTCTCACTTTTCCGCACATTACAAGTCCCCTCACCTTCCCAGATTCACTATTCACTCCCTGTTATTCAAATTAAATTATAGTTAAATAAAAACTTTGTATTATGGAAGTTGAAGGATGGCACGGGGATGACTTACAATGATATGTTTTGTTATTGTTTGATGATTTGTGGAGCAATAATAATGATCAATCCCCCTTCATTTTACCACTTTTCTCTCAATACAATCCCTCATATATCCCAGAACTCTTATTCACCCCCAGCTCATTGACAAGTATTAAACGATTTTTATGGATTGGATTGCATGAGTCTGATGTGTTGTTGAGCCAAACTGTGTTTCATAATTAAAGAGATGTCATGTATGGTTTATTGAAGAAACTAGTTGCTAATAAGTAATTCATACAAGAATGATCTTTTTTAGCAGAGGTAGCCATGGTCGGGGTAACAGAGGAAGAGGAAATTGGAACAAGGGCCTTAGAAGACCAAGGTTTTATATACATTTTGATGTAGACTCACAAGAGTTGAGCCAATTATTCCAAGCTAGATTTTTTAACTAGATTGGACAAGAAGTGGTCCAACCTAGGCCAAAAAGGTCTCCTTTCAGAGCCCCTCATGTCCCTAGTATACTAGTTCCCCCTCATGTCTCATTACAACCTGAAGTCCCTAAAAATGATGGATGGCAAGAGATTGTCCACCCGACAGTCTCCCAACATCGTGGCTAGCCCAATTTGTCTCTACCTTCTCCTCATCCACCTGTTAACCAAATTGTTCAAGTTTCCCCTGCACACTCACCAGTACATTCTTCCCAGGAAAGCAAAAGGTTAAAAACCAAATCCCTCCATGCACCTGATAAAATAAAATCTATTGTTTCCCCCTCCTCTCCATAAAATGTCTCTGCCAAATCTATTTCATCCCACTTGCATTTGAGAAATGATTGCTCTCATGTTATCAATGAGATTAGGCCTAAAGGCTCCACACAACCTAAGGAGAATTCAGAGAAATCAAAGTGAGACAACAGCAACAAGGAAAAAATTTCCTCCGAGAGTGGAAAATATGGTTTTTAAGTGTTTTTATTTATTGATTGTTGAGAACAATTGACTTCTGAATTTTTTGGACAGCACACTATTTTTTGGATATGTGGATATTATATTTTTGGATATAGTTTCAATTATCATTGATATAAATTGTCAAATTATGAGAGTGATGATGGGAGCCAAAAGGAGAGATGTGTTTGATTGATTAACTAGTTGTGTTTATGCTTCTTAAAGAAACTAAAGGGAGTCACAAGGGGTCCCACCTACTAGTTATTATTTATTAAAGACCCTTATTATTATTTTATTAATTTTCCCCCTTAACTAAAAAGTTGGTTGAGTTTTTGTTAACATAACTAAAGAGGTAGTTTAACTACTTCAACTAATTTGGATTTCTTAAAGGAAAAAAGAGAAGGAGGAACAAGAGGAGAATAGAAGGAGAAATCATACTAAGGTCTGCTCTTGAGTTTTATTGAGATAATTCAGTTTTCATTTATTCTTTAATTCATTGAAATCTTATTTCTCTTTTATGACAATAGGTTCCTATTGTAGACAACAATATTCAAGGTTGAATTACATCATTCAGAAACTTGTTTTCTAGAGGTGTTGATATATCTTTGATAGTGTGTGTAGACTTGTATGTTTGTGAATTAAATTTAATGACTGATAAAGGCTATTGTGCAGAGTCAAGTGGGAAGCAATATGTGGCAAGTTGATCCATCTTTTAAAGTTTAGTTTTTTACTTTCTGTCAGAAGTCTTTTTGTATGGTTTTCATCGGGGACATCTAAGTTTGACTTTGGTCCAAACTTCCTCAGGGAATTTTGTAAGGAGAACGATTCTTTTGATAAATTGGAATGAAATAAGCGATTGATTTATGTCTCATCTGTGTTGATTATTGACTTGGTATTTTTACTTATGTCTCTACATTTATTTTTGCATCTGGTATATTCAGAAAAGTACATAAATATTGAACTTTTCAGCAATTATATATATATATATATATATATATATATATATATATATATATATATCATCCTAAGCCATTGTAACCAATACTTGTGGATTAGGAAACAATTTTTGATGGCTATAAACATAGGATGATATTCTTGTCTATCTTGCTTTAGCCAAGTAAGATCTGAAAATGATTGAGTAAGATTACTTCATATTTTTCCTCAACATTTATTTGGCGACCATACTGGGGAGATCTTCAATATCTCTCTGGTTTATTTTTATGCTTGATTATCATCGACTATATCTATTTTTCCGATATTGATTCTTGACTGTTTCATTTATTAATGATTGTACCTGTTGCAAGGAAGGCTAATGTTGAGCTCGGTCTTCAAGATCATACCAACATTGATTTAAACTTGTTTAACACCATTTTAGACATTGCTATTACTCCGGCTCAGCTTAATCATTCATGGGAAACAATTGAATAAGATATAAGTTCTCAATAAAACTTTGGGAATCTAGACGTAGACATCCTAGGAATTAACCATAACTTTCTTTTTCCTTCATCTTTGACCTTCTTTTCATGTCCTTAGACCCTCGTGTTTCTAGGAGAAGAAGAGGCTAATCACCTCAAATTGATCCTATTGATGAAATAGGAAGAAGGAACGTTGTGTTATCAAMCCAACAAAGTGATCTAAGGAGAACCTTGTCTGATTCTTCTAGTTCGCCTTTCTCTCCCTTACCTATTATCCACAAGATGGAATCTAGTGYTGTCTCTGGTGGCAMTGGAGATGCTTCTTCATMTCGATCTTCAGCTTTGCCAGTGATTGGTAGTTTTTTCAGTTTGAAGAAGTATGTTCTTTTTCAGTTTGAAGAAGATGTTACAGCCACACCATGGCATGTTTCCTCTCCTCTTAACTTGGCACCTTCTACTCCTCCTCTTCCTAAATTCAAAGAGCATCTTCCTAGGTTTTCAAGGAATAATATTGTCACTACAAATGAACAGTTGGTGGCATTTTCTAATTTCTTTCACAAAATAGGAGCCAATGAAAACGATACTTGCATGCACTTATTTTTCAATTCCCTTGAAGGGAAGGCTGCGGCCGATTTCTTTGAACTTCCTCCTAAGATTTTGTCTACTTGGGAGGAATTAGTCTATTGATTCAAATCCACCTATGGGAATTCCAAAAGCCCAGTCGAGCAGTTACGGGAATACAATAACATCGCTTATAAGGATGGTGAGACCATCACATCCTTCAACTTGTTGTTGGGCCCAAGATATGAACACTTTTATGACGGTTATTATACACTTTTGCCGCATGTACATATGTGATTTTCATCTTTTAAAGGAGCTTTTTGAAGAATTTTATGATAAAACGGTACGATCGGCATAAGGTACATGTAATTCATGTTTAATGATTGTCTCAAGTGTAATTCATCATGTTTTATGATTTCCAATAGTTAATTCACATTTTTCTGGTGTTACAGGGAAAAAACGCACTACGTTTTTAGTTCTGGCACTCTGTCCAGCACCTCTTCCTGCACAAAAATGGAGGGAGATTTGGCGGTCGTGGTATTGGCAGCTAGTGGGGGGTGAATCAGAGACATGGGTTTTGTTCATTCTTATCCCCTCCAGCTAGTGGACTCTTGGCAACTCAATTTTGGGTTGTTATGGTGGGTAATTATTGGCTAGCTCTGTTTCGGCAGTTAGGGCACCATTATTGAAATTTCCCAATTTTAGAAGTGGGTTGAACCTCCTGTGGTCGACCACTTGATCTATAAACATTATGAATACCACTGTGGTGCTCAGATAATTGTTAAGCAGTAGAAGAAGTTGTGTGTTAGATCCAAAAACGATTTTGGCTCTGTTTTTGCATTTTTCAATTGCCACAATTGTATAAAATTGTGTTTCTGCATTTTAATGGTGAATTCCTTTTGTTGAGCTCGTGGTGTGCTTTTAGGGAGTGACCACGACTTGTTGGGGGGGCCACCAGTAGTCTGGTAACTCTTCCATGTGTTGTTTGTACATTTCATAGCTTAGACATCTCTCTTTTTCATTTCCTGTACATGTATTGCTACCTTTCTTCTATTATATAATTTGTTGTTGTAGCTTAATGATTTGGTTCTTTTGCAGGTTAGTATAAAGGCGTGTGTTAATATGCATTGATTTGATAGATAGAGACAAATTTGCAAATTCATCTACTAACCCCGTGTGCAAGTAGATATTAGATTACATTTTATTCATGTTTTTGAAATTTGATTTAAAATAAGAATTAAAACAGAGTAGAACATAGTTTTAGTTTATATTTTCTTTAACCAAGGCTTTGGTGGATGGATAGGGTTAGTTTCAGTTTTTATTGCCTATTCAATTGTTAATTAGATTTTGCTTAATTAATTGTTGATTAATTTATTCATTAATTTACTTTGTCATGCTTTAATTTTTGTTTTAAGCATTTTCCTTATTACATTTTGAATTGATAAGATAGAGCTAGTTTAGTTTATGTTATGTAATTTCTTGCCTAGAATTAGATTGTAATTGTAGTTCTTAGTTAATGAATGAGTTTAAGTATGAATTTGCTTATGTAGAATAGAAGTATAATGATGATCTCGTTATGTTGTTGATGGTTAATAAATGAGCATGTAGTGTATTTAATATTGTTTTTGTCTTCCGCACAGCCATCGACATTATATATTTGAAGTGTCATAGGTTAAAGATAGTTTCTTTCTTTCATAGCTTAGAAAATAGTTTTATTGTTGTTGTGGGATAGATAGACTTTTGCTTTTGATAGATTGTATAGTAGTTTTCTTATCATGGAATTAAGAATTAGTTGTTAATATTTATTACTTTCAATAGAATAGATTTCCTATCATGCATTGCATTGAGAATTTAGATTTCCTTTCACATTAGAAATAGTTTTGCATCAGGCATTTAGTTCACTTTACTCTTAGGCTAGATAGTTGTTCAATGAGAAGTTTTACTTGAAGTTGTTAGTTGCCTTTGCTTACTTGTCTTTTGCTTTAGTAGGTTAGTTAGGTGCATTTTCTTACTTATCTTTTCTTTAGTAGGTTAGTTAGGTGTATTTGCTTACTTTTCTATTTTTCTTTTAATAGGTTAGATAGGTGTTTTTGCTTACTTGCTTATTTATTTGATTTCATAGGGTAGTTTAGCATTGGATGTAGGTTGGCAAGTTAAAGAAGTTTGTTTTTCATTGTGTATTATGCTTAGTAGTTTGCTTTTGCTTATAGTTAAACTAGTTTAGTTTATAAGTTTTTCATTGCTTTCTTAGGAACTATCCATCGACCCTTGTTAAAAAGTACTTAGGTTACCTAGTTTCATTTTGCTTAGTAGGGTTTTCTCATTAGATAGGTTCCTTAGTATATTAATATATAGTTGCCTTCCTTAGTTAGAATATACTCCTACCAGGCTTCTACCTTTGGCATATATTTTTCTAACTCTAAGTTTACTTTCCCAGGTTGACAATTTAATTAAGGGTTTTTCTTGTGTTTTTAGTACATATAGAACACCCATCATTTTGGCATCGTTATTAGGGAGTTGTCTCAAGGTAAGTAGTTAGGAAATAGATCATCATTAGACCTTAGCATAGCTTGGTGGGGGGGACTTTAAGATGAGAGGTAAGAACCTCACATCATATGTGAGATCCCAAACCCAATGGTAGTTTTCTTTTTGTTTTGTTTTCTTTCATGAATAGACCTAAAACCAAATGGTAGCTTTTTTCTTTTGTTTTTCGTTTTCTTTTTATGAATAGGCCTAGAGACCCTAGGTAGATAAAATCTAAATCAAACCTTTCATACAAGGTTTCTTCTGATCTATTTGGGGGAAGGAACATTCCATTATAAAATCCTGGAGACCCGATGCTCAGCTTGAGCTAGCCCAACCCAAAGAGCTAAAGAAGTTTCTAAAAGAGACTAAAACGGGGAACACTATAGAATAAGAAATTGAAGCATCATTAATGAGTGGGATAGGAGGCAAGACCACTCGAGCCTTCTATAGGAGCCAAGCAATGCAACCTTTGTTTTCTTACCACCATCAGGGGATCCTAACTTTGTGGACATCACCTTTGTGTGAACCAAGTTTTATCAAATGGCAAGATGAACTTAGAAACAACTTTTAGCTGGAGGGATCTTTCTCAAATCCCAAGAAATAGTTGGGATCTCTTCTTCTAAAGAAGAACACATCTTGACAATAGTGAAGAACAGATACCTCTCAGAAATAGAAAGAATCAAGGTTCTATGAGCTACAAAGTGATTTTCTTTCCAAAATCTTAGAAGCCCGAGAAATTATGGAATACATCTAGTGGAGAGCAATAATTAAGACCTGAGATTAAGGAGTTCTCAACTTCCATCTTAGCAGATCCTTTATTTACTTCATAAATCAATCATCCAAAATAAGAGGATTTGCATAGCATGATGAAAGGAGAGCATAGAATTCTGACAAACTTCAAGATTACATTGAAATTTGGTTTCAAGAGGTCATCAGGGCCACAATCTTATTCTCTTCTTCAACACCTTCGATGCCAAAACAAGTGGTTGGTTGGTTCTTCCTTATCGGTGTCAACTACTTGGTAAATTTTTCATATATGGATATGAGTATGTTTCTAATCTTTCTCTACACATGGTTACATTGGAAAAGATCTTACACTTGAATAAATATTTTCCCTTTCTTTTTAGGTAGGGTAGGATAGTAAATAAAAGTTGCATATTGTTAGTTTAGCTTAGAGTCTAATGCGACCTCATTTACATTTTTTTTAAGAACTATGAGATACATGTTTCTATGACTTGATCTCATTGATCTCGATGGTTTATTATATTTTTAGAGTGTGGTTTTTGTATACAGTTTTAGAGATCTACTGTATTTATTTCACGAGGAGTAGACAATTTCAAGGAGATATAAAAGAAGATTTTTTCTTCAAAACATTTGCTATACTTGAACCTTGTTGTCTGCTTAGCATCAAATGAATAATGACTTGTTGTAATTAGCCATATTTTGCCAAAGATTTTCATCTTCTTTTTCTCAAGGCATCTTAAATAGTAGTTGCTCTTGAACCTTCACCACCATATAAGAAAGTGACACCGTAACCATCAAGAAACTTACTGTAATTTCAAGGCAAGTGATAGATCAGTTCTTCATCAAGAAATATTCAATGTGATTTAGTAATGGAAACGTCACAATAACTACAAAGGAAGAAGTAAGTTGAGCCTAGAGATAACTTTATGTTCTTTCTCGTGGGACCATCCACTACACACTAAATAGCTTGATTATATCATGTATTTAGATATTCCACGTCCTCTTAAGTACCCATTACATGGGACAATCAGCAAGTAATATAACTTGGAAATTCATCCTCTAACATAAATGTCATCCCAATTGAAAAAAAAAAGAAAGAAAAAGTTGTTTTCAAAGTTGTTCCCCATCTTCTTGCATAAGCAATCTTATACTAAAATCTTAAGGATGGAGGGCCAGTCTCTAAGAGTTTAAGAGGCTAACTTGTCGGGATACAGAACAGATCTAGCAGTGGGTAATCGCCTGTGGTATGACTAGGTAAAACCACCAGAGTACTGAACAAGCTCGCTAGCAATGGGGCATTCTACCTAGTGAGGATGGTAATCTGCCAAAAATGAAATAATAAATTTAAACTTGTCGTGATGTACGACATTACTTATGAGACAAAGCTGACATGAAGTATGTATGGTTAAGCTAAGGTTATGAAATCCATAAAATTTCCATTGGGAACTAACTTTCTGAGACTATCTTGAAACTCTCTTGCCTACCTCTTCTTATCTATATATAGGATCTCTTATCCTATAGGTGGGGCCATCTTCTAACCATCTTGTTGTCGGAACAATCTATGAAATTTTATCTTTACACTTGACTTACTATAAATCTTCAGGGCTGTGGGGAGAATTGGTTGGTTTCCTATATTTTTGATTGTGAGTTGTCATGATACTTAGGTGTGGGGGAGGGGTTCATGAGTGTACAAATGATCATTGCCCTAAAGTAAATCTTTGTAAAAATTTTGTATTATTTCCATGATACAGGTTATTACATCATCAATCATTTTATCTTGAAGTGATAAACTCACAGTATGTTATAAATTGTTGTATATGTCCTTAACAGATCCCTCTGTTGGTTTATTTTTATTACTGAGTTGTTCATTGTAGGTTGACATTACATTTTATTACATGTTGTTCATTGTAGGTTTGAAATTACATGTTCTATGCAAGTGGATTGAGTGAAGATGGTGGAAAAATCAACAGCAAATGGACCACACTTATCTGCCCTCAACTCCTATTCACTATGTTCATAGCCTCTGAGGAATCAATTGCCCACCGACCACAAAGATCCCAAGAGTTGGGAGACCGTTGGTTAACCACCACCCAGTTGCCAAAAGAGCAAGCTATACTTGAAGTTTGAAACTGAGATTTGAACATCTCACGGAGCTAATGGATACTCGAGGTGGATAAAATGGGATCATCAGCCTCATAGTCATCACTAGATTGATTACATGTGAAGGAAGATATTCCATCTTTAAATCTAAATCAATTTTGATTATTAGCTCGCTTTCAGTTCAATAAACCATTGTAACTTTCCATTTTACTTCTTGAAGAGTATTGAGAAAATGTCTTCAGAGGAAGGATATAACCAATCTATGTAAACTATTTCTGACATATCAAACTATTTGTCTTAGTCGAGTTGGAAAAAGAGGAGAAAATGTGGGATGAGTTCATTTACCAATTTACAAAACCTCACCTTACAATCAAGACTATCAAGAAGACTCTTGATCTAGGTATTGCCACCAAACCCTCATGCTCAAGCTATTCCTTTATCGGAGAAACTTGTTGATACCACTGCAACCTCATTGGGAAAAAGACCGAAGCCTATTGCTAATTAATGGCATGAGGACGTGCCATATATTCAGTCTGGGGGGAGTTTCTTGAGATTAAAATTCTAAGCATTGCCCATTTGTATAGCAAAACCAATGAGAAGAGGAAGTAAGATTTATGTCAAAATTCTATCATACTATCTTTTACAATGTCTTGGGATATTATACCAGCAGTTGTTTGTATTGGTATGCTAGAATTATATGCTATTGAAATCAATGTGTGTTTATAATCTCACGTGCATTTTATGTTTATTCTAGAAGACTTCTTATACTTAACCTCTTTGTGACAAATATGAAGCGTTACAGCGCTACAAATACTTATTGTCATCGTATTCCAAGCTTATGAAAGAGGATCAGTTATTGAATTTTTTACATGTGTGATGAGCAATAACAATTATCCTATTCACCATGCCTACTAGTACAAACCAATCCTTTTGTTAGTATCTGTCAGTTATGTTAGTCACCGGTGATCAAATTTACTCTTTCATGTGATTGATAGGGGTTATTAGGTCAAATTGTTATATTTTCAAAGTAAACTTATCAAATAAAATTTGACATATCTTGGTTGTAAAATTTTCATTGGTGTGTCTAGGTGTCATTACTACTCCCTCCACTCATTCGAGGTCATAAATTATGATCATGGTCATGTCATCATTCCCTTGTCATAAATTTTCAAATGATTGTCTTAGTCAAAGTTCTACTTAAAAATTGGTTTTTGAATAAAGAAATATTGATTTGACAAAATTGAAAAGGGTTTTTGTCAATAATAGACCAAGAAACAAAAACCTCCTTCATTTTATGCACAAATGTTATTGTTTGAGATAAATCCCCCAAATAAAGTCACTATAGGAGGGTTTTACATTTGTGCAGCTTGACTCGGAGTCAATTTTAGAAGGTTTGGAAAAAGCATTTGAAGTTCTTGATGGTTCCATTGTGTATCGAACATCATAAAATTTCCACCCATACCACTTTCAGCCCAAAATCCCTTTGGGAAGGCCTCCAAAATACCTATCAAAGACCACGATGGGCTTATGCTAAGAGCACATTGCGCTTCTACAAGTTTTTGAGTAATAACTTCAAGTTGGGATTCTGAACAAATGGGGAAGTAATTTTGAAACCTGGAGGTGGTTTTTGTTCCTTAACATACCAAAATACAATAACCTCTCATTTTTTGAATATACTTTATTTTTTTGGACCTGTTTTATCATCTTATAGGCCTATGCTTTCAGAAAATAAAAACACTCTGTTTTTCTTGTTATAGTCATATTTTATTTTCGTGTTTACTAGAACCCAGGGAGATGAATTTTTGGAAAACAAGAGAGGTTTTTATAAAGTAAATATTAAAAAACAATAACCTCTCTCAGTTTATAAATATACATTATGGTTTTGGATATATTCAATTCTCTTAGAGCCCTAGTTTTTGAGAATAAAACACTTTGTTTTTTCTATTTTAACCATGTTTTCTTAGGCGTGTTTTCCTAACAAAATTGAATTTTTGGAAAAAAAGAGATGTTTTTGTCAAGGAAATATTAAAAACCAAAAACCTCTCATTTTACACATGTTGTACTGTATTGTAGTTATAGGTGTCACTTTGATACTCATTTTTCACAAGTTCGCCAAGCCCGGTGTTAGCTTATGGGAACTCACTTTTGGAACTAATTTTAGAGGTAAAATTTTTTGTTTTGCATGGTTTAAGGATCAAGGGTATAATATAAATCTCAAGGCTTCCTCACATGTCATCCACAGCCTCCAAAAACTCCAAACCCTCTAGTTCAAACTTAGAGAGAATGAAACATTGAGTTGCCATTTACGCCATGATAATGTTGTCCTACAAACCAAGATGAATTCTCTATAGTGTTAGGTTGATGATATTAAATGCCATCAATAATTGTCTATGGATGCAATTTAAACACCATGAAAATCCTATGTAAAAATTCCTCGAGCAAGGAGGAGAAGCTTCTAAAGCTAATCCACCCCTCCTTCACAAGTCTAGTCATAAAGGGAAATTTCTTATTGTTTGCAGTGGGACACGCAAATCTTGGAATGTGGGGGTATTGGGCCCCAAGATATGATCCACTTTTTTATGGCCGGCTATTATACACTTCCCACATGCATATGTGATTTTCATCTTTAAAGGAGTTTTTGAAGAATTTTATGATAAAACAATATGATCGACATAAGGTACATATAATTCATGTTAATAGTTGTATCAAGTGTAATTCATCATGTTTTATAGATTTCAAGAGCTAATTCACATTTTTTTAGTGTTACACGAGGGCAAAAACGCACTACTTTTCTAGTTCCAACACTTGATCGGGCATGATCCGACGCCGTCCAACACCTCTTCCTGCACAAAAACGGAGGGTGATTTGGAGGTTGTGGTATTGGCAGCCAGTGGGGGGGGGAATCAGAGACATGGATTTTGTTCATGCTTATCTCCTCTCCAACTAATAGACTCTTGACAATTCGATTTTGGGTTGTTATGGTGGGTGATTGTTGGCTAGCTCTGTTTCGGCAGTTGGGGCACCATTAATGAAATTTGCCAACTTTAAAAGTGGTTCGAAAATCATGTGAATTGACCACTTGATCTGTAAACATTATAAATACTATTGTGGTGAGGTGGGATAATTGTTAATAAGTAGAATAAGTGGGTATTATTATTTACACCTCAAAGGTGCTCCAAGCCCCGGATAGAGGTGTCTTTATGCCTCACTTATGCATAGGGTATGGCAAAATGTTATTGGGTCATGTTATCATAATGACGACACTAAAGAGACTTGAAACCTCTTATATGATTGGTTTTAAGGAAGAAAATTGGTTCACTAGAGTCAAACATCTCTTAACACCTAAGGAGGCTTCTTAATCAAGAGTTTGGAAAGAGAACGCTCCTCTAAAGCGCACAGTGAAACCCCTCTACCATGCTTGAAGCGTTGTAAGCGCTTCTCCACCCTTCTGAGCTACCTAGATTTGGCCAGCTGGCTCCTTAATGGTCTTCACGGAAGCGTTCTAGCACTCGATGCCCGCCGAGGCGCTCTCCATTACGGAAATTGTTAGCCAGTGAGAAGAATAAAGGAGAATCATTTGAGTTTGGGAGGCAGTTGAACTCAAATTCTTGGCTCTATCAAAAGATCTCTGATCCAAGGAGGAGATTCCTAAGCGGTTCTAAACATAACTCAAGTGGTTAGGCCCTTCCTAGCCTATATGAGCAAGCTCTATGGTGATGAAGAGAGGAGGAAGAATTGGATATGTAAAACTTATGATCTTGGGGGAAAACTTCACAGTCTGACCGAAATCCATCAGTGGAAACATTGTCACATCCGAGGTTGTGAATCTTTAGGGCAAGGGTTGGAAGCGAAGAGGGTGTGAAGCTGTCGCATTTGCATCTACTTTTGTAAGTACTGCTGTCGTTATTCATTAATATGACATGCTTGGCACATTTCTTTCTAGTTTGTGTTTAATGTTACATAAACTTATCATTTAGTGATAGATACGTTTTTCAAGCTAATGTTCGCCGATATAGAGTAGGAAGTGGTCATTATCTTGTTTTGTCCACAGAGACCTCAGTGAGGAGCGGATTGGGCTTAACTTCAGGCGTGCAGGGACATACGTCGGTTAAGAGGTACTTCTAACATCTTTCCTTCTCATGCATTAGTAGATAGATTTGAGAGAAATTCGGTGTCCACGTTAGGCACTTTTGTCTGGGTTAGGTCAAGCCCTAGAGATTCGATCTACTTGTCATGACTGATTTTCCCCAGTGTGTTAGAGACAGAAATGATTTTGGCTCTGTTTTTCATTTTCCAATTGTCAGAATTGTATAAAGCGTGTTTACGTGTTTTAATGGTGAATTCCTTTATTTGAGCTTTCGTGGTGTGCTTTTAGGGAGTGACCGCGACTTGCTAGGGCACCCACCAGCAGTCTGGTAACTCTTCCATGTGTCGTTTGTACATTTCATAGCTTGGACATCTCTCTTTTTCATTTCATGTACATGTATTGCTATCTTTCTTTGTTATATAATTTGTTGGTGTAGCTTAATGATTTGGTTCTTTTGTAGGTTAGTATAAAGGCGTGTGTTAATATGCATTGATTTGATAGATAGAGACAAATTTACAAATTCATCTACTAACCTTGTGTGCAAGTAGATATTAGATTACATTTTATTCATGCTTTTGAAATTTGATTTAAAATAAGAATTAAAAAAGAGTAGAACAAAGTTTTAGTTTATATTTTCTTTAACCAAGGCTTTGGTGGATGGATAGGGTTAGTTTCGGTTTGTATTGCCTATTCAATTGTTAATCAGATTTTGATTAATTAGTTGTTGATTAATTCATTCATTAGTTTACTTTGTCATGCTTTAATTTTCGTTTTAAGCATTTTCCTTATTACATTTGAATTGTTAAGATAGAGCTATTTTAGTTTATGTTATGTAATTTCTTGCCTAGAATTAGATTGCAATTGTAGTTCTTAGTTAATGAAGTATGAATTTTTCTTATGTAGAATGGAAGTATAATGATGATCTCGTTATGTTGTTGATGGTTGATAAATGAACATGGAGTGTATTTAATATTGTTTTTGTCTTCGCACAACCACCAACATTATATTTAATTATCATAGGTTAAAGATAGTTTCTTGCTTTCATGGCTTAGAAAATAGTCTTATTATTAAGTTGTAGGATAGATAGACTTTTTCTTTGATAGATTAGATAGTAGTTTGTTTTATCATAGATTAAGAATTAGTTGGTAATCTTTCTTTCTTTCAATAGAATAGATTTCTCTTTAGTGCATTGCATTGAGCATTTAGATTTCCTTTCATTCATTAGAAATAGTTTTTCATTGGGCATTTAGTTCACTTGCCTCTTAGGCTGGATAATTGTTCAATGAGAAGTTTCACTTTACAGTGGATTAGTTGCCTTTTTCTTACTTGTCTTTTCTTTAGTAGGTTAGTTGGATATTGCAGCACAGCACTTGTCTTTTTCTTTTGTTGGTTAGTTAGGTGTCTTTGTTTACTTGTCTATTTGCTTTAATAGGT
The DNA here is from genome assembly GCA_010110895.2 of Picea sitchensis. Lineage (NCBI taxonomy): Eukaryota > Viridiplantae > Streptophyta > Pinopsida > Pinales > Pinaceae > Picea > Picea sitchensis. The sequence goes on from SNQJ01S0184854.1 coordinate 18,285, forward strand.
TAGATGGGTGCTTTTGCTTGCCTTGTTGTTTGCTTTCATGGGGTAGTTTCTCATTGAGATGTAGGTTGGCAAGTTAAATAAGTTTTTTCTTTGTCATTTTCTTAATATGCTTAGTAGTTTGCTTTTCTTATCATTAAACTAGTTTGCTTTACACATATAGTTTTCATTTTTCTTCTTAGGAACTATCCATCGTCCCTTGGCCCCAAAGTACTTAGGTTACCTAGTTTCATTTTCTTAGTAGGGTTTTGCTCATTAGATAGCTTTGCTTGAGTATATTAGCCCTTAGATATCCACTTCCTTAGTTAGAATATACTCCTACCAACCTTCTACCTTTGGCATATATTTTACTACAACTCTGATTTCTTTAGGTTTGACAATTTAATTAAGGGTTTTACTATGTTTTTTTAGTACATATATAACATCCATCACTTGCGTTCCTGATAATACAATCAAATCCACGAACTCATTGAAATCAGAACAAAGCCTCTTGCATGCATTATTATAATGCATTACTCTACCGTCATAGGGTTGAGGAAAAATCCATTGATAACCTGGGTTTATTCTGCATACTTGTTTAGAGTATGAAGAACAACAGAAAGAGCGAGGTCCTTAGGAGAATCCCATTAAGCGGAACAAAAATGTCCACCCTCTTACATCTTGTAAAACATATGAATAATCTTATATGATAGTTTATGAGTGGAAGGGAAATGTCTCCCCTCTTACTCCTAGAGCTTCATCCTCTTCTGGACCCCTCTTTTTAAATCCAAATGAAAATAATTTTCATCCTAAAGATATCATGCCTCGTGGTTGATGTAAATTTTTCTGTGAGGAACACCATAAGGAAAGTACGTGTGAGGTAAAGAATGGTGTTAGAGATAAAATCTTTGGTAAAGACCAGAAACTACCATCATTGTCCCATATTTTGAAGGATGGCATAGGGATGAGTTACATTGATATGTTTTGTTATTGATACAGTTGATTGTTTGATGATTTATTGGAGAAGTAATCATGAATGATCCCCCTTAATTTTACCACTTTTATCTCAATACAAGCCCTCATATATCCCAGAACCCTTATTCACCTTTGCTCATTGAAAATTAATAAGCGATTTTTATGGATTGGATTGACTGGAGTCTGATGTGTTGAGCCAAACTTTGTTTCATATTTAAAGAGAGAGATTCCATGTGGTTTGTTGAAGAAGAAACTAGTTCAATAGGTAATGCATGCAGGAATGATCTTTTTCAGTAGAGAATGCATGGACGGGGTAATAAGGAAGGAGGAGTGGAACAGGGGTCCTAGAAGGCCAAAGTTTTCTATGCATTTTGATGCAGACTCGTAAGAGTTGAGCCAACTATTCCAAATTGGATTTTTTAACTGGATTGGATAAGGAGTGGTCAAACCTAGGCCAGAAAGGCCTCATTTACAATCCATGCATGTCCCTAGTATCCCAGTTCCCCCTCATGTTTCATTACAACCAAAAGTCCCTGAAAATGATGGATGGCAAAGAGATTGTCCACCCGATAGTCTACCAACATCATGGTTGGCTATTTGTCTCTACCTACTCCTCCTCCACCTATTAATAGGTGGTCAAAGATTCCCCTACACTCACCAGGTACAGTCTTCTTGTGCAAGCGGGGGTTAAAACCGAATCCCACCATGTGCCACAATCGGAAATAAAGGTTGTTATTGCCCCCTGTCTCCTCAAATGACTCTGCCAAATCTATTTCATCCTGCATGCATTTGAGATGAGTGCTCTCATGTTATCAATGAGATTAGTCCTAAAATCTCCACCTCCTAAAGAAAATTCAGAGAAATCAAAGTGAGACAGCAGCAACAAGGGAAAAATTGCCTCCCAAAATTGTAAATATGGTTTTAAGTTTTTTATTTATTGATTGTTGAGAATGGTTGACTTCTGTGAGAATTTTTGGGACTTCTACTATTTTTGGATATGTGGATATTATATTTTTGGATATAGTTTCAATTATAATTGATATAAATTGTCAAATTATGAGAGTGATGATGGGAGCCACAAGGATGGATGTGTTTTGATTGATTAATAGTTGTGCTTATGCTTCTTAAAGAGAGCTAAAGGGGGTCACAAGGGGTCCCACCTACTAGTTATTATTTATTAAAGACCCTTATTATTATTTTATTAATTCCCCTTAACTAAAATGTTGGTTGAGTTCTAGTTAACTTAACTAAAGAGGTGGTTAACTACTTCAACTAATTATGGTTGCTTAAAGGCAAAAAAGAAGAGACAAGGGAGAATAGAAGGAGAAATCATACTAAGGTATTCTCTTGGGTTTTATTGAGATAATTCAATTTCATTCATTCCAATTCGTTGAAAGCCTAATTCTCTTTAATGATAGCAGGGTCCCTGTGTAGATAGCAAGATTCAATGTTGAATTACATCATTCAAACACTTGTTTTTCAGAGGTGTTGAACTATCATTGATAGTTTGTGTAGACTTATCTATTTATGAATTAAATGATTGATAAGGTTATTGTGCAGAGTCGAGTGGGAAGCTATATGTGGCAGGATTAGTCCAGCTTTTAAAGTTTAGTTTTACTTTCTGTCAAAAGTCCTTTTGTATGGTTTTCATCGAGGGACATCTAAGTTTGACTTTGGTCCAAACTTCCCTCAGAGGAATATTTTGTAAAAGAGAACGATTATTTTTGATAAAGTGGAATGAAATAAGTGATTTCTTTATGTCTCATCTGTGTTGATTATTGACTTGTTATTTTTACTTATGTCTCTACCATTTATTTCTGAAACTGTTATATTCAGAAAAATACATAAATATTCAACTTTTCATCAATCTTTTATTTATAAAAAATATTATCCTAATCCCTTGTAACCAATACTTGTGGATTAGGAAACATTTTTTATGGCTATAAACATGAATTGATACTCCCTTCTAGGACATCTAAGTTTGACTTTGGTCCAAACTTCCTCAGAGAATTTTGTAAAGAGAACGATTATTTTGATAAAGTGGAATGAAATAAGTGATTTCTTTATGTCTCATCTGTGTTGATTATTGACTTGGTATTTTTACTTATGTCTCTACATTTATTTCTGAAACTGTTATATTCAGAAAAATACATAAATATTCAACTTTTCATCAATCTTTTATTTATAAAAAAATATTATCCTAATCCCTTGTAACCAATACTTGTGGATTAGGAAACATTTTTTTATGGCTATAAACATAGGGTGATACTCCCTTCTATCTTTCTTTAGCCAAGTAAGATCTGAAAATGCTTGAGTAAGATTACTTCATATTTTTCCTCAACACTCTTCAGAGTCTATGTAGAATAATTTCTCCTCACCACACTTATGTCCCTTACTGTACTTGTTGTCACAATTAAAGCATAAACCTTCTGCTTTTATTTCCTCCAATTGTTGAGGTGTCAACCTTGTAGGTTGAGGTGTTTTATAAGGAGCATTATTCTCTCGATAGATGTTAGGAGTAGTCCTTCTAGTATCCATAGCCATATTTTTACTTTCAACATTTATTTCCACCATAAATGCACTCTCCAGTGATTTGGGTTTCCAAAGGTGAACCTAATGTTGAATGTTATCCCTTAAAGTTCCTATGAATACATCAATCAAGTGATCATCCATAATATATGTTATCTTTATATTGAATCTTTGGAAGTTATCAATGTTCTCTGTAACTGAACCCTTTTTCTTGAGATTTATCAATTGGCTAAAGAAGGTATTGCTCCTTGTATCCTCATAGTGTTCTATCATTTCTTCCATGAAAATTGTCCAAGTGACGAGTGATTTGCCAGAACAAATCCATCGATACCACACAAATTGATTGGGTTCTAAATATAAAGAAGCAATTCATACCTTTTGTGTATGTGGCACATCATGTAGATCAAATAATTGCTCCATTTGAAGTATCCAT
>SNQJ01S0184855.1:0-18722 GCA_010110895.2 Picea sitchensis
TATATTTTCAAGGATGGGATTGAGTTCATTGTGAGAGCTCATCGGATGAAGACTAATTTGACAATTGTCACTACAAGGCACATGATAGTTAATTCTAGTATCTAAGATCCATATTTACAACCTATGGTTGAAATTAGAAAATGCCCTTTGGTTGATGTTATTCTTGTTAAGAAGGGAAAATATGTTAATGGTTCATTCTCTTTTACATGTGCATATTTAGTTTTATTGTTCAGTTTATTACTAATAAGTGGAGTATGGTCAACATCTACAACAATGAATGGTGGATTTTGTGAATTTAAGGGAATGATTAACTTGGTCAACATTGTTGTTTTAGTCTTCATTGTCAATATGATGAGTCAGGTGCTCATTATCCAAGAAGGAAGGATGAATGATATTGGACAAGTGAGGCGAAAGAATTCTCACTTCATTTCTAAATGATCCATACTTTTGGAGGTCCAAAATTTCTTTAGTGGAGAGGTGTGATTTAGGAGGATCTGAAACACTCAAAGAGGTCCAGGAGGATCCAAAATGATCCAAAAATTACTTTCTCAAGTTCTCTAAAAAAACATGCCATCAATTCATAGATCTCAAAGATATCTTTCCAACAATGCAAAAAGCACCTCAAACATAGTTTGTATGCAAAAGTTATGGTTGGTCAAAGTTTGGTCAACTGGAAAAAAGTCAAAGGGAAAAGCCAGGGGTGACACGTGTCACCAGTACATGGGTTCCACGTATCACCACTGCAAGGGTGACACATGGAACATAATCATATAGATCATACAAGTGATGTGGCATGACAGGTTGGCGGATGACTAGGAAGATCATACAAGTCCAAGTGGACCAGTTATGTGTTGACATGTGGAAAGTATAAAGAAATGAGAGGCTGCCATGTGGTAGCCTTCCATTGGCCATTAATGGTCATGGTTTATCAAAATTATGGAGTTAGCAGGGTTCAAACCCGCGATCTCTATAAACCTTACACCAAGTTGTTGGTGGTTTTAACTTCCTTTTCTAGACACTTAAACAACACTTCACATTAGTTATCAATCTAAGGTATGTCTATTATTTCAAGGTTACACGTAAATTCTATGCAGGCGATGAATTCTCTTTCAAAACTGATTATTCTAAATGATCAGATAGCCTAATAAAAATTTCACACTTTGCACATCCACACGCATCAAACCTTAATCATAGTAATAAAGGAAACAATCGGATGTGACCAATTCTAGTCTAGAATCTCAACCATCAATATGTCAATGTACCAACCAATTACATTCCTATGATAATTATAAAGAGAATTCACCTGCTATAAATTGGAGATGAAATCGATCTATAGGAGAATTTTTACAATCATAAAATAGCTTTAAAAATATCGATCTAGATTCTACAAGTGACAGGAAATGAACCAATTCCTAGCAACAGTAAAGAAATCAATCCAATTCCTACAGTAATGACACCAACATAAATCCAATCCTTCATCGATCGATCCTATATTACAATTTCTTGTAAACAATAGAAAACAAGAAGCAGATTACAACACACACATAAACCAATATAGTGAATATTATAGAACAATCTAAATAAATCAAAAGAACTAATGTAACAACAACACATGACCAATGAAGGGGGCCTTTCCTCCACTAACTAGGGTTGTGACGCTTAATCACAAATTAAAACTTAGTGAATAAAAACCCGCACACTTTATTATATAAAAGATAACACAACAGTCTCAACGATCTTACTACAGTCTTTCTCTTTTTCTCTATTCTCTCTCTGTTTATCCCTGTTAGGGATACTTAATACATTTATATATGTCGGATGGAAAAATTTCCGAACAGAATATCTAGACAAATCAATACAGAATTAACATGAAATATGTTGTGCATATATGTTGTTACATCCCTTGTATAAAATAGATCAAATTGTTACACATATCTCAAATTATCTGCAACAGCTGGTACCCCCGTATCATGGTAGTGGCTTATAACCACACTGGTGTCTATGTTCATTATCTCACTTGAGCATTGGTCAAATAATAGATGCTCAAGTGACACATCGTGATCCTGGAAGTAACAACTTTCCAAGATAGTTGCATGATAATATCCCTTCCTTGAGTTGGTACACTCTATCTACAACCTACAAGTACACACTTTCCAAACCACCACATAAGTAATTCAAAGCTAGGTAAAAACTACTCAACATCCCTATATTATTACATAAATAATATAATTCACAAACAAGGATGTACCTTACGCTAAGAATGGAATCATAGGTAAAATGTTATCAGAAGGATAATATAGGGTAGTCAAAATGGTTCCAAAACAAGATGATCATTTGGTAAAAAGGTGCATTTCATGGGCCCAATACAAGCTCCATTAACATTTCTCCATATATATGAGTCTTAACAAACATATGGTGTGGGTTTTATTTAAGTTTGTGTAATGTTTAAATTGGGTTTTAAAAGGTTCAAGGGCCTAAGACCTCGACCCATTCCTTATCATATGTCCACATATATGCCTTATAATATAACCAACACCTAAATCCACATGGGGGTTATTAAAAATTTTGGAAACTATGTAACAAATATACGCCATAAATAGGAGTCCAAGTTAAAATAATGTTTAACCCTACTAACAATGATAAGGTGTCCATACAATCTATGCATCTAGAGGCTAGTAAGGGTAAGCATGTGAGCGAAGATAAGAAGCCATACAAGTTTGAAAATATTTAACTAAAATGTAAATGGAAGAGTAAGAAATCAACTACAATAAAGCAAGTTGAGGAAATACCTGCATGTTCCCACTGTAAGAAAAAGGGACATGAGGAATCACAGTGTTGGAAGCTACATCCATAATTTCGACTGAAGAAATTCAAGGATAAAGGGAAGAAGAATATTGTTGCATCAACTCATCAGGATCTAGGGTAAGATTTTGGGGATGAATCTAAGATCATGGAAATAGGAAGAAAAGGTATATCAACTGTCAGTTATAATTCTTTAGTTCAATCCACTAAATTGGAAAGTGATATTGATCAAAAGAAGAGAAGTGTGATTTAACATGTGAGAGTTATAGTCAAGCATACAAAGGTATATACTTTATTTGACAGTGGATCTCAATTTAACCTAATATCTGAAGAAATTGTTAAGAAGATGGTTTTGAAGATGATACCTCACAAAAATCCATATCCATTAGGATGGGTGTGAGAAGTTGCTAAGTTGCAGGTAACAAAACAGTGTAAGATCATTTTTGAAATAACAACTAAGTTCTATGATGAGGTTGAGTTAGAAGGTGTACCTCTTGACATTTGCAGAATTGTATTGGGTAGTCGATATCTATTTGAAATGAAGGACATATTCTACCACGAAGAGAGTAAATATCATATTTTCAAGGACAAGGTTAAGTATATTGTTAGAGCTCATTGTATCAAAACTAATGTTTCTTTAGTGAGCACAGGGTAAATGAAGAGAGTCATGAGCACACGTAAAAATTTTGTTCTCACGACAGTGAAACAAAAAGAATAATATATAGCAAATGATTTATCAGGTTTTGATCTAGATCATAAACATGATTTGGCCAAAATCATCTCTAATTATGATGAGCGGTTTCAAGAACCTACAGGGTTACCTCCTAAGAGGGAGGTTTAACATGAAATATATTTGCATCAAGATGCTCCTTTTTTGAATATTGGAATGTATAGGTCATCAGTGATTGAGAATGCATAAATAAAGAAACAGGTTAAGGAGTTTCTCGATAAAGGAATCATTAAGCCAAGCTCCTCTTTGTGTGGTTATCCTATTGTATTAGCTCCAAATAAATATGACACTTTGTTGGAGCTACGTATGGTATGTAAGACCCTAGGTTTTATTTATCTTATGACCAACAAAACCCACCAGAAACTGGCCCTTTTGACATCACATGCTTGTGCATATGAATTCTCACCTGAGGTATCTATTGGGACTGCAAGAATCGGGTTTCTTCAGGAGTGAGGGAATGGGAGGTGACCACTATGTTCATTATTCACTTATTGGTTTTGTGCATGTCACTTTGTGCTTATTATTTATTAGCTACTTAGTGATTTTAGATTAATACTATCATTAGATTCCAGATTACCACATAACCCATTATTGTAACAATCTGGATTATTGCGCAATGGTTATACATAACACAGATCTAATCTAGTAAGCATACAAACATAATCCATGAACAACCATATAAAATACAGTTAACATAAGATTTAACATGGTTCACCCAACTCTGGGCTACATCCACAATGGTTGGATTCTTTATTATGCATTTGGTAATTGCTTTAGGCTTCACACTGCGCTTACAAAGATATTTCATGGTTATCTTTCTCTTCTCCTAGAATAATCATTTTGTAGTCCAAGCCACTCTCTCTCTGCATCATCTCTTACATTCAAATATTGATTCTCTCCCTTCCCAGCCTATCCTATCTCCCTTCTTACAGACATGAGCTCTCGACAACTTGGATTTAGACTCCATAATACTACTCGAGAATGACCACATGGAGGAACCCCTATTCTACCAACCCATTACATATTTATACATATAGTATAGGGATTAATACCCTACTTTGTTCATCCCCAAAACCCTATTATAATGCATGACTACTCTAGTTAACTAGCTGTTCGAGTTGCTTTCACCTTATTTTATGTTTTCATGTTTCTTTTTCACTCTGACTATTTTTCTTCCTACTTTTTTGCGTCCTTCTATCTTTAGCATGACATGTTGTAATACTTACTTTTCACCCTCTTTCTTCTCCTTCTTTATTCTTCTCTTTKCTTTATTCTTGTCTCTTATTTATTCTTCACTCTACMTGATTCCATGTTTTATTCTGCTTACTACATGCTATGCTTATGGATGCTTCTCAACTATGCATTGTCCTCCTGGATGTGCCTCAGTTGTGCACTCTCAGGTTTTCCTTCTTCTCCTACACACCTTTACTTAACACTTTTTCTATAATTAGTATTTTACCAAAATTGTGTCACAAAACTGCTCATCCAAAAGGCCCCCAACACTCACTTGTGGCTCGTCCCGATCCACTTAGACCTGCTTCCTTCTCCTCCATGATGCAATGAAATTTTGGGAGTATGCATTAGCTACCTCCACTTCCTTTAGTATTTTTACCTCTATTTATGCGATCTCTTCACCCCCCTGTGCAGTCAAGGGTGTCAATTTCTCTTTTACTTCCTGGTTTCTTGATTCACCTTTCCCTGTGCAGTGGCCAATTCATCGATCACCCTCACCACTTCTTCCTGCATTGGTCCCAAGTTTCATTGAAGGATATTTGTTGATCCCTCATTTTCTCTACTTCCATGTACGTCCACCTATGTTCCAAAATTGTTGTCATGCATTCATCTAGTGGAAGTGTAGTTATTTTATCTGAAGCTTGTTGTGCCTTTTCCTGTGCTTCTCTCAACTTGGCCTCCATAGCCTTCATCTCAAGATATTCTACTAAATATTTGTGCTCTCCTCATATATTTTAACACACTCTTATTCGATCTTCTTGATGTCGTCAACCATTGTCATCACCATTCTCTCTCTTCCTTCTTGAACTTCTCATGGCATTCCTAGTGCACTACGCAATTATAGGTCTTCTATATGCGATCAAAATCCCTTGATGAATTCCCTGATCTTCAATACTTGTTTTTCCATAGTATATTCTACTACTATGGGGACTTTGAGAATGGTCTTGTATAATTTGTAGACAGCCCCTTGATTTTTCTGCGCCAAAATTTTGGCTTCGTCCTTTTCCTTGAGGGATTTCCTTACCCTTTCCTCGGCATCATTCTTGTCTTTCATTACTTCCTCCACTTGGCCTTCAACTTCCTTATTATACTTGAGAGAAACATTGTATTGTTGTTGTATCTAAGCTCTTTCATCCATCATTTTTGTCGTCTCCTAGTGTGCTTCATCTACTCTGTTCTTAATCTCTTGAATTAAGTCTATTTACAAGTCTTGTAATATTTGTATCGACATCCTCGATACCACTATTTTCAGGTGTCCTAGTGCGTTCACCTGTTATTTTAATTTGTATGTTGTAAATTCAAGTGTGTCCATCTCAATATGGAGTGTTCTATGTCTAGTTGCTAGTTGAGTTAAGGATGAATGCGTTGTTGGATTACTGAGAGGGGGGGTGAATCAGTAATAGAGAAATTTAATCCTTTTTAACCAAATAATCCAAGTGTTATATCAATGTAGCATTATCATCCAATAATTGCAGAGTAAATATGAAATGAACAAATGAACAATCATACACATACACAGTACACCAGTGTTTTACGTGGAAACCCAAAGTGAGAGAAAACCACATATTGTTTTTTCTTATATGTCTTGAAGAATTACATTCATTAGAAGCACCAACTTCCTTTCTTTTCCAGCTGCAACTGGAAGGAGGCTCCAACCCCTTAGTTTCTCAAGCTATAACATGAGGGAAGCTCCAACTCCTCAATTCTCTAGTTACAACTAGAAGGAGGCTACAACTGGAAGGTGGCTACAACCACCTATCCTTGCCCCGTACAACTGTCCTGAAATATAAATTCCAAATGTAGACAACTTGTCACTATCATTGAATCAACCACTACCACTATCAACCTACCACTGTCAACCTGTACCAATAACCTATAACAACTTGTACCAATCAACCTACACCAAACAACTTTTACCAATAACCTGAACCAACATGTACCAGGCATCAACTTCACATCAACTATGAATCATCAATATGTACCAACATCATAAACTATACACCTCGTGTATGTGCCAAATCATCAACTACTTGTCTCAACCATGTACCCAACATGTACCTCAACCATATACCAAAGAGATACACCAATATAACCATAAAAAATTCATCACTCTATCCATAAACCAAATACCATAAATAGTTACATCAAACCATGTGCCACAACCTCACTTTTATGTAGCCTCAAGATAAACCAACAACTTCAGTAACACATCACAACCGAAAGACCATTACCCATATGCCAAATACCAACAAAAAAATACCAACTGTATCCCTCAACAAATCTGATATATGCAACAATACTGAACATCCAATACCATATCAAGAGATAAACCCTATCTCACAAAACATACCTGAAACAAGATGTGCCATATCTCTCATAAATAGACCCCAACCATGTTGCTGCAGCAATTTTTCTTCCACACATTTTCTATCGCACTTTTTCTACTGCGATTTTTCTGCCGCACTTTTTGTGCTGCGATTTTTCTGCCACGATTTTTCTGCCGCGATTTTTCTATCACACTTTTTTTGCCATTATTTTTTTGCTGAACCTTTTTTTTCCCGTGATTTGTCTGCTGCCTCAATTTTTCTGTCGCACTTTTTCTGCCGAGCCTTTTTTTTTTCCATGATTTGTCTGCCGCAATTTTTCTTTCGCACTTTTTCTTCCGCAGTTTTCCTATCGCACTTTTTTGCCGCACTTTTTCTGCCACACTTTTCCTGCTGCAATTTTTCTCTATCAATAATACNTCTCCATTAACTTTATTATTTAAATAATTTCTTTTGTATTCACTTTGACTTATAGTACACTCATCACTTCACTTTATTATTTACCTTCTAAAATATCTTAAACCACTTTGACTACTTTGACCTTTTGGGGCTTCTAGATGACTTATGAGGGTTATCGAACTTCACATGGCCATAACTCTCTAATCGTGAGGAGTTATGTGATGTTCCACATAATACCAGAAATGGAATAACATGTAATATCCATATAGAATAGTATTACCTACAAATGCACTGACTTTCATCTCATTATTCCACAATTAAGCATGGGTTCTCTAACCATACTTCTAGGATAACTTAATCCGCAAAGCGTCTTCCCATGATGGATTTCACCATAAGGGGACTAGTTTGGAGTTCATGCATTTGTACTTCTTATCAACCATGACTAGACAATAATGAGTCATCTTTACATCAAACAAACTTGAGTCCATTACCCAAACCTTTTTGCTACTGGTATTTCTTCAAGGGTTGACATCAATGACAACCAACCTTAATAAAAAATCTCCCCCTTTGGCATTGATGGAAACACTTTGATGCAATGCTGAAATCATATCACTCATACTCCCCATGGAACCATGCCTCTATCCTCTACATCTCTATGACCATTTATCCCCCTGGATCCATGCCTTTGTCCTCTGCATCTGATAAATCTCTCTCCTTTTGTCTTCAATGGAAAATATATCTTTCCATCCAGGGATACTCTCCCTAACTAAACTTTCCTCTTTATGGTGCTTCCTCGTGTACATATAATACATATAAGATACACATTCAAAATCATTCATTTTGGAGTAGAAATAATTCAGAGTCTCTGGCGAAGATACTCAAAGGTTTCCAGTGGAAGTGGTTTTGTAAAGATGTCTGTCACTTGTTCTTTTGTGCCCACATACTCAACTCTGATGTTATTTTTTGCAACCTATTCTCGTAGAAAGTGATGCTTGATTGGAATGTGCTTCATCTTGGAGTGCATCACCGGGTTCTTTGATATACTAATGGCACTTGTATTATCACAATAGATTGAAATGGGCTCATCATACTCAACTTGTATATCTGTCATAGTTTGTTTCATCTAAAGAATCTGTGTACAACATCCTACTGCTACAATATACTCTGCCTCAGCTGTATATAAAGATACTAATGATTGTTTCTTACTTAGACATGATACTAAACACTCACCTAAGTAGAACACTGCTCCACTGGTGCTTCGTCGGTCATCAATACAACCTTCCCAATCTGCATCTGTGTAGGCAATAAGTGATAGATCCTTTCCTTTTGGATACCATAATCCAAACTCTTATGTTCCTTTGCGATATCTAAAAATCCTCTTCACTGCTAATACATGTGATTCCTTTGGTGCTTCTTGAAATCGTGCCACCTGTCCAACTGTCTACATTACATCTAGTCGGAATGCTGTAACATATAGTAGGCTACCAATCATTGACATATATTGCCTCTGATCTGTAGACTTTGAATCATCATCTTTGCTTAACTTGAAACTGGTTTGCATGGGAGTGATAATTGGTTTGTAATATTCCATTCCGAACCTCTTTAGCATTTCTCTGATATAATATGTTTGAGAAATAAAAATTCCTTGGTTGYTTTAATGTATTTGAAGTCCCAGAAAGAAGGATATTTCTCCAAGTAATGACATTTCAAATTCATTCTGCATATCCTTTGCAAATTTTTGGCTTAACCTGTCATCATCACTACCAAAAATAATATCATCAACATAAACTTCAATTAATAAAATACTATATTGACTTACCTTGATGTAGAGGTTTCTTTCTACAGTTCCTTTTCTGAACCTTTCTTGTTGTATATATTTAGCCAGTCTAGAGTACCATGCTCTAGGAGCCTGTTTTAGACCATACAAGGCCTTCTTTAATTTACACACATAATTTGCGTTCTCTAACAACTGAAATCCTTCTGGTTGTTCAATGTAGACTTCTTCTTCAATTTCCCCATTCAAAAAAGCTGATTTTATGTCCATCTTATACACTTTAATATTTTTGGAGCATGCATAAGCTAAAAGCAATCAGATTGCTTCCATTCTGGCAACTGGGGAAAATGTCTCTTCAAAGTCGATTCCTTCAACCTGTTCATATCATTTAAATACCAATATACTGTTGTTCCTTGTAACCTGTTCATCTTCATTCAATTTATTCTTATATACCCACTTTGTGCCGATCACATTCTTATCCTTTGGTCTTGGAACCAATTCCCAAGTGTCATTTTTCTCTATTTGATCCAATTCTTCATCCATGGATTTATTCCAAAATTCATCCTTGTTGTCCCCTTCAAAATAGGTTGGTTCAATCGTAGATGAGAGTGCTAGGTGTGTTTGTTCTGGTGAATGGATTCTTCTTGTAGTCTCAACTCCTGCATCTTTGTTTCTGATAATCTGATCTGAAGGATGATTCTTTTGTACTCATCTACTAGGTGTCTTTGGAGGCACTTTTTGATCTTTCTCTTTTTCTTTTGTCAGATCCTCTTCATCTTCCCCTTCTACTTATTTTTCATCTTCTGCTTCTTCTTTGTAAATCTGTTCCATTGATTCATTTTCTTCTTCATTTAATTCTTGTCTACCTGTTTCATCAATTGTTACGTTGATGTTTTCCATGAATTTGTTCAATCTCAGGTTGTAACACTTATNTGTAGTCTCAACTCCTGCATCTTTGTTTCTGATAATCTGATCTGAAGGATGATTCTTTTGTACTCATCTACTAGGTGTCCTTGGAGGCACTTTTTGATCTTTCTCTTTTTCTTTTGTCAGATCCTCTTCATCTTCCCCTTCTATTTATTTTTCATCTTCTGCTTCTTCTTTGTAAATCTGTTCCATTGATTCATTTTCTTCTTCATTTAATTCTTGTCTACCTGTTTCATCAATTGTTACGTTGATGTTTTCCATGAATTTGTTCAATCTCAGGTTGTAACACTTATATGCTTTCATTGTACTTGAGTAACCAACAAGTACTCCTTTGTCCACACGAGAGTCAAGCTTTCCCATTCTGCCATCTTATCTTTTGATGTAGCATTTTCTTCCAAAAAATATGAAATGATTCACATTTGTTGGTCTTCCTTTCCATAGCTCGTAGGGATTTTTGTCAGTGTTGTTTTTGTGCATTACTATGTTTTGAGTGTGAACTGTTGTATGCATTGCCTGTGTCCAAAAACTGTCTGTCAATTTGGAATACATTAGCATTGTTTGAGCCATTTCCTGTACTGTCTTGTTCTTTCTTTCAACAACTCCATTCTGTTGAGGTGTCCTAGAAATGGAGAATTAACTTTTTATTCCATGACTACTGCAGTAGTCCATAAATTCCTTTGAAGTGAACTCTCCTCCATTATCATATCTCAAGCATTTGATTTTTGAATCCATTTCATTTTCAACCATTTCCTTGTAGATATTGAAGTTTTCAAAAGCTTCTGACTTATTCTTGAGAAATAAAACAACAGTCATTCTTGTATAATCATCAACTAATAACATAAAATATTTCTCACCTTTTAAACCCTTTTTTGTAGTTGGTCCAACTAGATTAGTATGCATAATTTCTAGTGGTCTTGTCGTTGAATATTCATTTGATTTGAACTTGGTCTTTGTTTTCTTTCCTGGTTGACAATGCTTTCATAAAGTGTTGGTTGGTTTCGTGATCTGGGGAATTTCTCTGACTGCTTATCTTTTGCTGACTTTGACAAGGTTATCAAAATGTATGTGACCCATTCTTTTGTGCCATAGCCAACTTTCATCTTCCTTTCCTAGATAACACTTTTCATTTCCAATTTCACTTAACACATATATGTTTCTTGAAGTTCTCGCAGCTATAGCAATCAATTTTCCTGAACCTTCTTTTCTTATTTCACACTTTTGTGAATCAAAAGTAATTTTATGACCTTGGTCACACATTTGACTCACATTTAGAAGATTATGTTTCATATCTTCTACTAGTAGAACATTTTATGCCTTTGTATTCTTGTTCCCAATTCTGATTGTGCCTTTTCCAATGATTTTAGTTGAATCATCATTTCCGAAGGAGACTGATCCATCTCTTTCCTTTATTAATGTAAGAAACCTGTCTCTATCACCTGCCATGTGTTTTGAACAACCAATGTCAACATACCAACCATGTTTCTTCTACTTAGATTGTAGAGCAAGTGTGCATTCTTCATTGCTATACTGATTCTTCTTTATTATCCATGTCCTTTTTTGAGGTTCATGTATGTGACTGTTGTTATTTTGTTGCGGTTCTCTAGGAGGGATTGTCATTCTATAATATTTGGCCATGTGTCCAAAGTTGTTACATTTGTAATTTTCCACTTCAGTGCTCAAGGATTCAAACTTGTTATAACTTCTTCTCTTTGTTTCACTAGGCCTTTTTGGATAACCCTTTTGTCTATGAATTTCAAAGTTGTTTATGTTCCTATTGTTAGCTCTGCAATTCACAACTTTATCTCCAAAATTATTACATGCATAACATAAGACAAAAAAAAAAATTGATACTTGAGAGTTGAAGATCTTCTGAAAGGAGGTACTCTTATGAATTCTTGTTCTTCCCAAGGCCTATCTGTTGGTCAGTGATTCTGAAATTTGAATCTTCTCGGTCGAGGAGTGTCCCTGTAATCTTCCTTGTAGATCTTCCTATCCCCTTTGATTGTTTCTGCATTTCTTGCTCTGTTGTTTTGAAGCTTGATCCATTTTCTGTCTGATTGTATCCAAGTCTGGACTTGTCATGATGAGGTTTTTGACTGTTGATAATGTCATCAAAAACTTTTGAGTTGTTGTGCATATTTTTCTTTTGAATATCATTTCTTAATGTGACAATCTTTGCTTCCAAATTTCCAATGATCTTGTCTTTTTATTCTAGTTGTTCTTTGAGTGCTTCTTCAATTTTTTTTATCTTCTTCTATTTGAACTTTCAAATTTTTTATCATTTGTTCTAGTTCTTGAGTGCCTTCTTTCTTGTCTAGTTCCTCTTGCAGTTTCTTGTTTTTCTTCTTTTCTCTTTTGATAACTTCTATGGCACACATCAATTCTTCTCAGTAGTCAAATTCCGCCTCTTCATATTCTTCTTCGACTTCTTCATATTCTTCTTCGGAGTCTTGTTTATCAGAGTATTCTACTTCCATGAATAAAACTCTTTCTATCTCATTGTCACTAACTTCATATTTATCTGATGATGATATGTCTTCTTTGGTGCATAAGTTTTTCTTGAAAACATTCTTTGTAGTTCTTTTTCCTTTATATGTTTGTTTTCTATTTGAGTGACATTCATAATTTCTCTTTTTCTTATGAGGACATTTTTTATAAAAACGACCAATACCATCACAATTGAAAAAAATCAAAGGAAGCTTACCTCTATACCTGTCGTTGGTTCCCTTGTTCAATCTTCTGACAAAGTTGGTCACTTCTTCATCATCTTTCGAGATGTCATTGTTGTTGTTATGTTCTTTTTCTTTTTTCCTTCCCTTTTTCTTTGACCTTTTGGATGCTTTGAAAGCTTCTTCTTTTATATATGTATTTTCTTGTTTAGTTCTCATTTCATATGCCGTGAAGATTTCATGTAGTTTTTCCATGCTTATTGAGTTTAGATCTGCTCTTTCTTCTAGTGTTGATATCTTAGGGTCAAATATCATAGGAAGATATCTTAGTGGATTTGCAATGTGAAACTTTGGTGAACATTAATTCTCCAAGACCATTCAAAAGTGCATTTGTGGCTTTCGAATTATTCTGACTGAGTTTTATTGCTTTGTCATTTGTCGAAGAAATTGTTGGTGTTGTGTACCCATCTATAATTGATTGTCAAATTTCAAATCCCTGTGCCTGTATATATATGTTCATCCTTATGCTCCAAAATGCATACTTTTGTCCATCAAACTATGGTATTCCATTTTTATACGAGTTGTTGATATCCATGATCTACCTTTCAATGATTAAACTGATTTCTGAAGGAACCTTCTCTGATACCAATTGTTGGATTACTGAGAGGGGGGTGAATCAATAATAAAGAATTTTAATCCTTTTTAAGCATATAATCCAAGTGTTATATCAATGCAGCATTATCATCCAATAAATGCAGAGTAAATATGCAAGGAACAATCATACACATACACAGTACACCCGTGTTTTACGTGGAAACCCAAAGCAGGAGAAAACCACTGAATGATTTTTCTTATATGTCTTAAAGAATTATATTCATTGGAAGCACCAACTTACTTTATTTTCTAGGTAAAACTAGGAGGCTCCAACCCCGTAGTTTCTCAAGCTACAACCTGAGGGAAGCTCCAACTCCCCAATTCTCTAGATACAACCAAAAGGAGGCTACAACCCCCTAAGTTCTCTGGATACAACCGGAAGGTGGATACAATGACCTATCCTTGCCCCGTCCAAATACCCTTAAATATAAATGCCAAATGTAGACAACCTGTCATTGTCACTGAATCAACCACTACCACTGTCAACCTGTACCAATAACCTGTAACAACTTGTACCAATCAACCTACACCAAACAACTTGTACCAATAACCTAAACCAACATGTACCATGCATCAACTGCACATCAACTATGAATCATCAATATGTACCAACATCATCAACTATACACCTCATGTATGTGCCAACTCATCAACCACTTGTCTCAACCATGTACCCAACATGTACCTCAACCATATACCAAAGACATACACCAATATAACCATAAAAAATTCATCACTCTATCCATAAAACAAATACCATAAAACCTTATATCAAACCATGTGCCATAACCTCACTGTTATGTAGCGTTAAGATAAACCAACAACTTCAACAACACATCACAACCGAAAGACCATTACCCATATGCCAAATACCAACAAAAAAATACCAGCTATATCCCTCAACAAATATGATATATGCAGCAATATTGAACATCCAATACCATCTCAAGAGATAAACCCTATCTCACAAACATACCTCAAACAAGATGTGCCATATCTCTCATAAATAGACCCCAACCATGTTGTTGCCGTGATTTTTCTGCTGCACTTTTTCTGTCGCGATTTGTTTGCTGCACTTTTTCTACTGCGATTTTTCTGTCGCAATTTTTCTTCCGCGATTTTTTTGCCGCATTTTTTTTTGCCGCGATTTTCCTGTCGCACTTTTTCTACCACACTTTTTCTTCCGCAGTTTTCCTGCCACACTTTTCCTGCTGCAATTTTTCTCTATCAATAATACCTACCAAAATAACCTTTCACAAAAATAGATATTCAATGATATTCAAGTGTGATTAAAATGAGAGAGCCTTGCCTCTTATTTATACTTTCATGTAGCTTCCTCAAGGGGTTACCTTTTAACCATCTTAACCCACTTTCCTTATTTTAGGGTTAACCAACTTTTGACCACTTGTCCACTTAGTAATTTCTCCATTAAATTTATTATTTAAATAATCTCTTTTGTATCCACTTTGACTTATAGTACACTCATCACTTCACTTTATTATTTATCTTCTAAAATCTCTTAAACCACTTTCCTTATTTTAGGGAGTTTTGCATTAACTTTATTATTTAAATAATTTTTTTTGTATTCACTTTGACTTATAGTACACTCATCACTTCAATTTATTATTTACCTTCTAAAATATCTTAAACCACTTTGACTACTTTGACCTCTTGGGGCTTCTAGATGACTCATGAGGGTTCTGTAGCTTCACATGGCCATAACTTTCGTGAGGAGTTATGTAGCGTTCCACATACCATCGGAAATGGAATGAAATGCACTATCCATATAGAAAAGTCTTACCTAAAAATTCATTGACCTTCATCTCATTATGCCACAATTAAGCATGGGTTCTCTAACCATACTTGTAGGATAACTCAATCTGCAAAGCATCTTCCCACGAGGGATTTTACTATAAGGGGACCACTTTGGAGTTCATCCATTTGTACTTCTTATCAACCATGACAAGACAATAATGAGTCATATTTACATCAAACAAAATTGGGTCCATTACCCAAACCTTTGTGCTACCAAGATTTCTTCAAGGGTTGACATCAATGAAAACCAACCCTAATCAACATGCACAACCTCTGATTCCTTCCCAAAAATTATAGACGATCCTCCCTTGGTACTGCTCTCTTTTACTAAGATGGAATTTTCTAAGAGTTGTTGGAGTGATGTCAACTAATCATCCACTCTCTGTTGCTACTCTACTTTTTTCCTGGTTTCTTCCTCCTTGATTTCCTCCACAACATCATGTACTTAGTAGCCAACTTTTTCAATATCCTCATTGGTTAAAGTATACACTATGGTTTCCTTATGCGCCTGATCCTTCTTGCGCACCCCTCCTACTGGTTACTTCCCCTTATGCTTCTATTTTTCTCCTGTCGTGGGGACTGTCTACTGAACTTCTCCTGTGGATGGGCCAGGAATATCTCCTACACCATTGTTTTGATCATTCCCCTGCTCCTCATCTGGTTCTTGATCACTCTTATCTTTCTCTTCTGGTCACCTCATTTTCTCTACTCAGATTTTCCATCCATCTTCCCAATCATTCAAAATCAAGCATATGTCCTCTTTTGTCAACCTATAACTAGTTGGAAACCACCGGTGTGTCGGGTCCTTTTGTTACTTCACATACATGTGGTGCATGCCTTCTTTAAAACTTGTGATATCATTATATGTTCCCACCATCTCAGATGATATGCGTGGGGTTTGTGTGCAACTAGATACGTGAATTTTTTCAAGTATACAAAAAATGTGGCATTAGTGTCATGTTGTCTTCTCTTAATCATCATATGCCATAATTTGGCATACCTCCCAACCATATTTCCTCTACCAGATGTGCCCATGTGTTGCTAATGGCCTAGTTCCTACCACCCGAACATCACAATCTGACGCAGGCGCGCCACCCAAGCACGTCCGCTCACAGAACCTCCTCCTTCCTTGGCCCGAAGAACTGAAAATCTCTTCTAATTCCCTATCGGGAATTTTCCACACCCACAACAGTTCTCCAAAAGATCTCCCTTAACGATCAGGAAATTGGACTTCACAGTTTCGTGAGTCCTGTGGTCGCGTGGTTTGTGTCTCTCGATTCTCCGAAATCCGATGTGAGTCAACGCTGACCTTTCACTTTGCTATTGGGGTTCCTCCTATCGGGATTTCGGCATTTGCGATGTCCAAAACGACTCGCCTCACTGACCCCCTATCCCCGATACACCGAGACACTCCTCTGCTACCTTAGCCTTCTGGACTAAGCCTTTTGTCCACGCGACCTCTCCTTATATGACCGCAGTCATATTCCTCATCGGGGTTTCGCGGTTCACGATTCCAAAATGCATAAACACCTTGTCACCAGGATCCCCGATATCTTGATGACCCAAACACCGATAGACGACTTCCTTGTCGGGACGTCGGACTTCGCGGGATCGCGAATCCTAATACCAATGTTTTCAGGACTTACCTTTTCCCAAACCCCGATATGGTGTGCCACCTGTCCTCCACTAATTCCACTATGGCCCACTCTTTTAGCCTGTCGGGAATACGCGCTTCGAAGTTTCACGATTCTTGCTGCTATGGTTCCCAAGGATCATGAAACAATGATTCCCGATGCACGTGAGGGTTGACTCTTCCACGTCACTATCCCCTCATCGCCTTTTCGGACATCGCGAGATCGCAATTCCTGATGTAACGATTCCTTTGTCCCCAGAATTCTCGAAGTGTCGAACCCCGACTCCTCTCGGATCTTCTGATGCGTGTCTGCCCTGAGATCCATGTCTAGGGATTCCTCGATGTTTCGAGACTTGAAATGTCTCGAGTCTCTTGACTTCTGAAACCCCGATGCCTCAATATCCCGATGCCTCTCCAGGATTTTCCTCTGCTCACTAGGACTTAACCCCAGTGCAACTTCGGCCTGATTGAACGGATGACGGGAAAGCCAACAACGATCCTACAGCTCGTGATCCTCCCGAGCTTAATCTCCTTGTTACTCTGGTAGATCTGACGGCTGGTGGATTTTTCATGAATCCACTCCACGAGATACTGACCGTCAATTTCTTCCTCCCTGAGGATTTTCTTGAAAATAACCAAGTATCCATCCGTGGAACTTGTCCACCTGCAGTGCGATTGTGCAACGTCTTCTTTTAAATGCTCCATGGCACAAACTTTCAGTTCTTCTCTTCAATGAGCTTGAAATCCTTATCCCTCCTGATCTTTCTCACACTTTCCACCTCAAAGAGGGTCCTTGCACGCACTCCTTGCGGTAGTTCTCAAACACCTCCAAGTGTTGATTTCTTTCGACTCTGTGCACACCTACAACAACAATCCTTCAATACTTCGCTCAGATTCACAACTGAGACTCTCCTTAGCCTGCGCACTCCTTGCACGGCTCATATAACTCAATTTCACTTCTGAGAACAAGAGTTAAACTATCTGAGCCTTCTATAAACGCACTTCTTGCGGACGACTTCAACTGCACTCCTTGCAGGAAGCCTTGCTCAGATAGAGAAACAATTGAAACTCATTTCTTCTTCCCCTCATATTTCAAACTCAAACATGAAATCACATACACAACAATAAAGAAAATGCATAACAGGAAAACAAACACTCATGAGCACATCATTTAACATCAACACACAGAGAACAGACACAAAACCATTTGAATCAACTTCTTCTATTTATTCAAGATCTATACATGGATGTTCTTCTATAGCTCTCTGTTATTCTCCTGTGCTCTTCCTGCTTCAATAATTATGCTAATGCTACAATGTACAATGAGGGTGTCTATATCCATTTTCCCTCCTTCTTTCTAAAACTGTCTAATCTATGAATTCAATTCTACCTACTTACATTTACTACTATAAATGCCTCCATCTACTTCAAACGAGAGTGGGGCACTCAAGGTATGATTACATTTACAAGTGCACTTCATTAAATTTCCTCATTAATGTTCGCGCAACAGTTTCAAGGTGTTTTCAAAAATTTGTGTTGGACGCCTTCCAGCTGTCCTTTGTCTTCAATGCTGGCTCGCTTGGTGTGAGGGATGCTCTTGCATCATACTCCCTTTCTTGAAAAATTTCATGGGCTCCTGTCCATGAGCTCTTGCACGGTATATCCATGCTTTTGTATCTCTGATTCGTTCTCCCACCTGGCATATTCCACTGGATGGCCCTTCCATTTGACCAGATACTCATAGTATTCTTTCCTCCTGGTC
>SNQJ01S0184855.1:18732-29393 GCA_010110895.2 Picea sitchensis
TTGAACAATTGATATTTCCTCCATCTGTAATCATTACTTGAAACTCTGGTACTGGATATACAAAGAAATTGAGATCTTTGGATAATTTATAGTGAATTGAATTATGAGTACTTCCATAATCAATTAGGACTATTACCTTTTTCTTTCTGATATATCCTTCGATCTTGAGGATTTGAGGAGTGCTAATTCTAGCCAATGCATTACACAATATCGTGGTAGTCATCTCTTTAGACGAAATTGATTCTACGTTTTCATCTTGAGATGGTTCTTGTTCTTGTTCATGTTCTTCTTCCTCTTCACAATCTATGTAGAATAATTTCTTCTCACCACACTTATGTCCCTTATTGTACTTTCTGTCACAATTAAAGCATAAACCTTTTTCTTTTCTTTCCTCTAATTATTGAGGTGTCAACCTTGTAGGTTGAGGTGTTTTAGAAGAAGGAGCATTATTCTCTCTATAGATGTTAGGATTGGTCCTTCTAGTAGCCATAGCCATATTTTTACTTTCAACATTTCTTGCCACCTTAAGTGCATTCTCCAATGATTTGGGTTCCCATGTTGAATGTTATCTCTTAAAGTTCCTATGAATACATCAATCAAGTTCTCATCTAGAATATTTGTTACCTTTATATTCAATCTTTGGAAGTTCTCAATGTGCTTTGTAATTGAACCCTTTTGCTTGAGATTTATCAATTGGCTAAAGAAGGTATTGCTCCTCGTATCCTCATAGTGTGCTATCATTTCTTCCGTGAAAATTGTCCAAGTGACGAGTGATTTACGAGAACAAAGCCATATATACCATATAAATTGATTGGGTTCTAAATATAAAGAAGCAATTTGTACCTTTTGTGTATGTGGAACATTATGTAGATCAAAGAATTGCTCCATTTGAAGTATCCATGTGATAGGGTCCTTGCCATCAAACTTCCGCATATCGATCTTAGGAACGTGGTTGGTCTTCAACCCAAAGTTAGAGTTTCTCCATTATTGATTCACCTTCATTGTGTCCTCATCATGAATTTCATGGGATACATTTTCACTTTCATGTGTCCTCTCTATTACGAAATTTTTCAATCCATCCATGATCTCCTCTTTTAAACCATCCATCTTTGTATTTATTGCCTCCAACTTAGCTTCCATCTCTTGTAGTTCATCTTTTGTTACTGTCTTCTTTTGTAAATCATTTATGTCCCTACTCATTTCTTCACCTTCAACAAGAGTCCAATTAGGATTTTCTGGAGGCTTATTTGGTGTAGAATTTCCCTTTTTGGGTGGCATGTTGGCCAAGTATCACTTTTGAACCTTGATTTTGAGGTGGTTATGCTAGACAATCTTTCTTCTACTGTATCTCCAAATTTTCGACCCTTATGGGTATGAAACTTTCTTTATGTAGTTCTATGATATTTCTTCTCTTCAATGCCACAAGTCTAATCAAAATAAGATGTGCCAAGTGGAATTTACGATAACTTCCCCATAACTTGTTGATTTTTGGCCTTTCCAGGAGATCTCACTTCTATAGCGTTCCCCGCACAAAATAAATGATATAAAATTTTGAAACTCATACTAGAAATACTAAAGACTGTCCACTATCCAATGAAACTGGTCTTACTCAATTTGGAAACTCTAGGAAGAAGTTATGATTGTTTTACCTGGAACACCTTCTTAAGACTAGTCAATATGACTAGTTAGATACCCTATCTTCCACATGGTGTATCTACAAATTTAATATGACCCAGAATTTGAAAAATTTACCAAAAATACCTTACTAATTTCTGTGAATATCCTCTGGATTTTAGGGTTTGAAATGTTACATAAACGTTTTTATAGCATAAATTCTGCAATGACTAATTTCAGGATGATTCCAGAACCCTATATTGTAGAGGATGTATATCCGAAATTATAAGGCTTCAGGAGCTGAAATTTTAACACAAAGTACCTTGATCCATACACTAAATATCCTCCAATTTGTTCCTTCTGAAACGTTGTAGAAAAAATGTTATAGCGAGAATTCCAAGGTGTCTCAGATGTAGCAGTGAAACCCCAATACCTTGAGCTCTGATACCATATGTTAAGAACCAAATATCAATATATCATAGAAAAACCTCAGAATAAGTACTCAACACCTTGAAAAAGAGAGAAACTCAGATAATAAGCCTTTTCGAGGGGGAAACCTCCTTATGCCCACATAAATGTTCAATTACAAGATGATTCAAAATGAAAATGTCTCCTTGGTATATATAGGAGACTAGGAGGTATAATTACAACTAATGGACAAAAGCCAACATAAATAAAATAACATTACTAATATAATATGCCCTAATTAAGGGGTAATGAGCCACTATTTAGGGCTTAACATATTTCCTGATATTCGTGCAACAAGTCTGCAATATTTTCGATCGTCTCATCACTCTAGTAATCCCCTATCTATGAAAAATATGGATTCTCTGTCGTCCCAATATTTACCTTTTGCAAATTCTTTATCGACTGGGTGTATGTGACAGACTCAAGATCTGGCCACTCTACTGGTGGTTCTCCTTTTGTCTCAGGTACTTGTACATTTTTGGGATCTTCTTCATCGTGCTCCTGCTTATCCACATTGTATCACTCCAATAACTCATGGACAATCATAGTAGTTATGTGCGCACTACATATTGGTACCACCTCCATCATCCCTTCTTCTAAGAATATCTTAGTTTGAATATCCTATAGAGATGCATCTGTTTATGGAGATTGATTATCAAATGTAAACATGACTTTGAACCTCTTATCCAACTCTTCCCATCTTGCTTTCTCTCTACGCATTTCCAATTCCAAATACTAGTTCTTCAGAATTGTGTCCAGGGTATGTATAAATATGTGCATCCATTCTATTTATGGTATTAAACTCCATAAAGTCTTACACTTCTCAACATGACTTTTTGGGTCACTCTCTCTGGTATAATTCTACACAATATTTTATAAGGTATAATTCTACCTTAGTACCAAACCTTATTTGCATTAGTCTGCTACATTGTGACCAATCTTTTATCCCCTCTCTGTGTGCAGCCCACCATATGGCTGGAGTCACTTTTAGGACAACATATAGTGCTAAAAACCTTTGTTGTTCAGGTACCTATAACTCAAATTCCTTTAAAAATAAACTTGTATTAGTTAATCGATTGTACCTGGGTGGATCACATAACTATGTTTCAATCTAGCGCAGAGATCGAGTTATGCGTGAACATTGTCTAATTAAAACTTCATGCATTCTTTGTTGACAATGCTCTACGTCGTCTTCAGAATATAATGCACAAAAAATTATACTTCTCCAACTTAGCACACCATCTGTAGGTAGGTTGACATAATTATCCATCTACGAAATCATGTTATATAAGTTGTCAATGTCGTTTCCTCTTATTGTCTCTATGTATTATTTTCCTTATGATGGGTCCAAGAGTGCAATAAATTTCAAATCTCCAACCTCAAATATCATCTCCCTTCTCTTCAAATTAATGATTGTCTGGTTATCAAAAGCCCATTCCAGTCGCATCATTGTTGGATATGGTTTATTTTCATTCACGATCTCAATAACTTCAAAGTATGCCACACTACGCACCCCATATATGTTCATAGGTACTCATGTCAAAAGACCAATCAAAACTATTTTGTGTTGATTCGTGAGGCTTAACTAAACAAGAGACCATACTAGTTAGGGTTTTCCCATCATATACCATGTCTTCTTAGGTAAAACATTCACATCAGACCCCAAATCCAAGACGACATTATCCACATCGTACTCCCCAATTTGCGCACTGAATATAAATTTTTTGGTGGTCCTCTTCCTGTGTAGTACCTGATTCACCTCCCTTTGTGCGATGGGATTTTCCCTTCCTCGTGTGCAGTGACCAGTCATATCATATAGTGTACTCAACACAATTTCATCTTTCATTATCTCTACACAATTTCTCAGGAATTTTGTTAGTGTGATTACCTTTCCATTTGATTTCTCAGGCACGATGTGATATTCTACATGAGGTGCAGATGATGTTGATTCTCCCCAATGTTGTCTTGGTACTTCTTTTATTTATCTCTGACATGTCTCCTTTTCTAACTAAGTATCAAAGGTTGGAAAGGGTCCTGCTAACTTCCTTACCCATTTCTTAGTTTTCTTCCCTTCATTCGACATGTCAACTCCTATTCTATCTCCTTTGCGCATAAAAACCGATATTCTTGGTCCTTCATTGCGTTTTTTGGTTGATATCTTTTGGACATTTTGGGTTGGATTCTGGTTCTGGTTTCCTTTGGCATGCCATTTCCCAACTAGTTGAGGACAATATTTTGTCACATGGTCTAGTTCTCTATAGTATGTTCATGTTTTACACAAATTCAGGAAGTCATGGGCTAAGTGTCTTGGTTGATTACAATTGTAACATATAATCGGTCCTCTTCCTCCTATACCAAAATTTCCTCTTCCTTGGCCTCTGCCAAAGTTTCCTCTGTTCTCTAGATTAAATCCTCTTTGATTATTATATTGTGGACCACCCCTTCTACTGCAACATTCTCTTCTTGAATCCTGTACATATCTGAAGTGTGCTCCCAAATCAAGTCGAACACACGGAAATCCTTCTCTTCATGCCTGACAGACTTGAAAAAATTGAAAAACAAGTGCATTTGTGTACTTTTATACTTCTGTAGTAATGGACACTCAATTCGGTAATGGAACCGTTTATTACATATCTCACAATGTACTCCTCCTAGTAATGAATTCAGTGGTCTAGCCGCCAAATACTATGCAAATGTTGGGCACTCGTCCTTGTGATGTCCTTCAGTCCTACACTTAGTACACAAAAAATTCTCATGTTTCTTATTTCCTTTTGTTATTTCTTCCAATTGAATCGTCAATGTAGCCAACTTCATTTGAACTTTCTCCATTCCTCCGCTGTCTCCTATCAGGGATGATTCTAATTTCATTGCAATTTCTAGCGCCTCGAGATGCGACACAGCCTTTTGTTGAATCAATGGTGTGTGAATGTGTGGTAGAAGTCACGTAATCAAACATTCTTGATGTTTTTGATCAAGGACTTGGAAATTCAGTCTACCCATCATATCCTTGAACCTTTGATCAAATTCCCATTCCGAATTTTTTTGTACCTGTTTAATCTCCTTCAGTTATGTGATGTACTACGACTCCTACTTTGGCTTCTTGAACTCTTTCAACAACGCTTGCCTTATATTTTCCAAATTCCTAGCCTATCCTATAAGTGTGGTATTATGCATCTTCATGTACCAGACTAGTGCACGACCTCTAAATGTTGTTTCCAATTGTGCAATCTTCACAACCTCATCTTGAACATTCTTTGCAACCCAAATTGTCTTGCATACAAATGAATGTTGTTTTGGGTCCTCTGACCCAACTCCCTGGAACATAGGAAGTATAAGGGTTGTGTCTACCCCTTCCATGTTTCTTTGTGTAGTCCCTCTTCTTGGTGATGATGGTTGATTTTGAATCTAAATATGACTCTGTGCACTTCTTCCATTTATTTGATTTATACTACTCTATCCTCTCTGGATAACTACAATTTATTTTGATAAGTCTTCAAATGTTATCTTTAATTGTGGTGATGCACATGGGGTCATGGATTCAACACAGGACCTAGTCTGAGTAGGACTTAATGGTTCTTTTATTACTGGACTAGACTTGAAATCCTCTTCTTCTCCTCCTGTATGTGGTATTTCCACGATTTGGACTATTGTGCAAGGTTCTCTCCCCTCTGGTTCATTGCATGGCTCTCCTCTCTCAACCCCAGTATTTCACCTCTTGTACCTCCTTCCTCCACAAAATACTCCACACTCTCTTCTTCTTGTGGTATACTCTCTTCAGTTCTCTGCATCCTCAGTCTCTCCCTTCTTTCTTCATCATTTCCTTTGTTCTCTCCTCTCAGACTATCCTCTTGTCATCCATCAGTTTGCATATGTGTGTGAGGCCCCTTATCATTCGAATTGCATCATCAACATGCACTTGTCACCAAAAAAACATCTTTATCCACATACCCAATGATTTCATGAACCTCCTGTGTAGACCTTTGAAAAATTCCCTTCCTGCAACATTGTATGATTAGGTATAATCTACTGCAAACTTTCTAATGTATCCTCCTAGTATGTTATCCAACCAAAAATCAATTGCATGAGTAGTTTGGTTACTTAAATAATTAAGTTGTCTTAACAAATCAGGATCCTGATTCCTTGGCACTGTGGTTTTGTACCTTCTAATATTCTCCAACAATATTTCTAGCCACTCAGTCAGAATAATTAGAAATCCACCAAATAAAATTTCATGCAGTTATGTATACACATACCTATGCATCCATTTCTTGGTACTCATCTGAGGATTTATTTTATCTTTTCGAGCAAACTCTCATTCCTTCCTTTCCAACCATTCAAATATCTATTTCTTAGTTGGCCTCCAAAACATTCCCTCAATCACAAATTTTGAGTCCTGGAAATGAAACCATTTGTTGGCGTTGCATGTGTTTTGTAAGACCCTAGGTTTGAGTTATATTATGACCAAAAAAACCCACCAGACACTGGCCCTTTTGGCATCACCTTCTTGTGCAGATGAATCTCAAGCGAGGTATCTATTAGGACTGCAAGAACCAAGTTTCTATAGTAGTGAGGGAATGGGAGGTGACCATTTTGTTCATTATTTATTTATTGGTTAAGTGCATGTCACTCTGTCTTTATTATTTATTAGCTACTTAGTGATTTCAAATTCATACTATCATCAGATTCCATATTACCACATAACCCATTATTGTAACAATCACGATTATACATAACATGGATCTAATATATTAAGAATCCAAACAAAATCCATGAACAACCATATAAAATACATTTAACACAAGATTTAACGTGGTTCACCCAATTCTGGGATATGTCCACAATGATTGGCTTCTTTATTATGCATAATTGCTTTAGGCTTGCGCACTGTGCTTACAAAGACATGTCATGGTTATCCTTCTTTTCTCCTAGCTTATCCATTCTCTAGTGCAAGCCTCTCTCTCTCTCTACATCATCTCTTACATTCAGATATTGATTATCTCCCTTCCCAACCTCTCCTATCTCCCTTCTTATAGAAAAGAGCTCTTGACAAATTGGAACAGACTCCACAATACTGCTCTAGAATGGACACATAAAAAAACTCTTATTCTCTAAACCCATTACATATTTATACATACAATATAGGGATTAAAAACCTACCTTGTTCATTCTCAAAACCATATTACAATGCATGACTACTCCAGCTAACTAGTTGTTCGGGCTGCTTTCAACTACTTTTTCATCTGCATGATGATTTTTCACTCTGACTGTTTTTCTTCCTACTTTTCCATGTCCTTCTATCTTTATCATATCGGGATGTCATGCTTCCTTTTCTCTTTCTTTCTTCTCTTTTCTTTGCTTTATTCTATGCTTTATTCCCTATTTTATTCTGCTTACTGTGAGTTGTAATTTTATATGCATCTCAATTGGACACTTTCCTCCTAGATGTGTCTCAACTACGTAATCCCTATTCTCCCTTCTTCTCCTATGCACCTTTGTTGTACACTTTTTATATACTTAGTATTTTACCAAAAATGTATCCCAAAATGGCCTATACAACACATGTGGAGGATGTGTATTAACTTATGATCCATGAACAACATTATAGTAAAGAACCATTATCATCTTCCCATAATTGATGACTTATTGGATCAATTAAAGAATGTTGTTTATTTCACTAAGTTTCATTTTAGAAGTGGTTACCATCAAATCGGAATTGTAGAAGGTGAAATATGGAAAGCGGTTTTCAAGACCAAGAAAGGATTGTTCGAATGGTTAGTTATACCATTTTGGTTATGCAATGAACCAATAACGTTTATGAGGGTAATGAATGATGTATTTAGACCCTACATAGATGCTTTTTTTATCTTCTATTTAGATGGTATATTGATATTTAGTCGAAGATGGGAAGATCATATAAATCATGTCAAGAAATTATTTGAACTCTTGAAGAAAGAGATGCTATATATCAAAATGTTTAAATGTGAATTTGGAAAAACTGCTCTGGTATATTTGGGATACACTGTAGGGAATGGTCAACTAAATGTAGATCCCACAAAAGTATAAGTCATTGTCAAATGGCCCAAGCCAACTACTATCACATAAGTCATGATCTTTTTAGGAGTAGTACAATACAAGAGGAAATTCATTGCTAATTTCTCATGCAATAACAAGTATTAAACAAGTTTTTCAATGGGGAGGAAATTGATTGAAAGCCTTCGAGACATCGAAGGAAAATATAAGCATTGCACCAGTTTTGGAACTACCATATTTACAACAACCATTTGAGATTCAAAACAATGCAAGCCGATATTCCATGGGAGCAGTCTTGATGCAACGATGAAAACCTATATGTAATCATTATGAGACTTTTAGTCAAGTTGTGATTAACTATCCAACATATGATAAGTAATTGTATGCGTTGATATAAAGTGTAAATAAATGTAAGCATTACTTAATGGGAAAGGAGACCATAATTCACACAGATCATCAACCATTACAATATTTGCAGTCACATACCAAGCTACAATAGTTACGACACTTCAGGTGGATGGGTTTTCTACAGTAGTTTCATTTGGTAATAAAGCATAAGAAAGGTATTCATAAGAAGGTTGCAGATATGTTGTCAAGATCAATGATTATTTCATCCACAATACTCAGGTATAATCCTTTAGCTCATGGAATCTATGCAAAACAATATTCTAAGGATGATGATTTTAAAGAGGTATATGATGCATTAACTCATCAAAATTAGCAATTAGACTATTATATGCATGGCAATTTTTTAAATCATCTTGTAAATCTTTGTATACCTAGAGATGAAAGAGTAAACATAATAAGAGAAGCTCATACATCTCTCATTTCTTTTCATTCCCGGGTTGGTAAGACAATATCATAGTTACAGAGGTATTTTTATTAGCCTCGAATGAATGAAACATTTTCCAAGTATATCAACGGGTGTGCTATGTGTGCCACAAGTAAGCCTAGCAAAACAAATTTGGGGTTCTATACACTACTTATAGTACCTTATCAACAATGGGAAAGTATCTCCATGGATTTTGTAGGAGGTTTTTCAATGTCCAGGACATGTCATGATTATCTATATGTCATTGTGGATAGATTAATCAAGATGTGTATTTTGATGCCATGCAAGAAATAGGTCACAATTGAACATATACCATAGATGTTCTTTGCTAATGTATGGGTTCATTTTGTACTTCCTACATATATTATATCAGATTGAGACTCATTTTTGGGGAAAGTTTTGGTCTCATTTATGGGAGCTCATGGACACTAAGTTGAATAAGAGCATGACTTTTCATTCATATAAAGATGGATAGAAAGAGGTGGTAAAAATAACAATGTTACATCTACTTCGAGGATACTACAACAAGCATCCTAAGTTATGGGATGAACATTTTCCTTATGTACAACATGCCTACAATCATGAAATACATTATTCTACTCAGAAAAATCCTCTTGAATTATGTTTGGGGTACTTTCCTAAATCACCTATGGAATTTATTTTGGGGAAGTAAGTAAAGAAGATGGACAGGCTGATATAGATAAAGCTCACAAGTTCATTCAAAAGATTCAAAAGGTACATCAAGAATTATAGTAACAATTGGAGAAAATACAAGACAAATATAAGTTGAGGCATGATAAACATCGAGTTGATCATCAATTTGAAGTCGGTGCTCAAGTATGGTTAAATATCAACAAATATAGAATACAGTGTGAAGGTAAAAATCTAAGGCCAATCCGATATGGTCCATTCAAGATCGTGGAAAATATTGGTAATCATTCCTTTCTTTGTTAAGCCCTAATATTGGCTCATTACCCCTTAATTGGGGCATATTATATTAGTAATGTTATTTTATTTATGTCGGCTTTAGGCCATTAGTTGTAATTATACCTCCTAGTCTCCTATATATACCAAGGAGACATTTTCATTTTGAATCATCTTGTAGTTGAACACTTAGGTGGGATAAAAGGAGGTTTCCCCCTCAAAGAGGCTTACTATCTGAAATTATCTCTTTTTCAAGGCGTTGAGTACTTTTTCTGAGGATTTTCTATGCTATATTGATATTTGGTTCTTAACATATGGTATCAGAGTTCAAGGTCTTGGGGTTTCATGCTACATCTGAGACACCTTGGAATTTTCGCTATAAATTTGTTTCTACAATGTTTCAGAAGGAACGTATTGGAGGATATTTAGTATATGGATCAAGGTACGTTGGGTTCAAAATTCATCTCTTGAAGCCTTATAATTTCGGATATACAGGTTGTACAAGATAGGGCTTTGGAATCGTCTAGAACTGAGTCATTGCGGAATTTTCGCTATAAAAAATTTTCTGTAATGTTTCAGACCCTAAGCTCTGGAATCTATTTAAATAAATTAGTAAGGTATCTTTGATAAAACATTTAGCTTCTGGGTCATCTTAAATTTGTAGATACACCATGTGTAAGATAGGGTATTTGACTAGTCCTATTGACTAGTGTCAAGAAGGTGTTCTAGGTAAAACAATCATAACGTCTTCCTAGAGTATCCAAATTGTGTGGGACTGGTTTCATCGGATCGT
>SNQJ01S0184857.1:4622-18805 GCA_010110895.2 Picea sitchensis
ACCTTTTTGGAGACTGATTGTAATAGAGTCTTTTTTGCATTTTGAGAAGTTAATACAAGCAAATTTGAAGACTCCCAATTCCCTCCCGACTGTGTTACAAGTTTGTTTTCTTGATGTTTCATGTTTCATTTCATTTTACTTTTCATAATTGATGTATATCGCTATACTTTAGTACGACCACTACTATAGAGAAGGGATTTCATATTTCTGTAATTGGTTATTGTCTTTCCTCTGCACCAGCTATCAGCGGGTGTAAGACCAATTTGCATTTACAGAATTATATATTCGTTTACACTATGTCAATTATTTCTACACTAATTTCTTCTTCTGTGTATGTGTGAGTTTTCTATTGTTAGGAACCTTACGCTATCCATAGCTAAATGTTTTTCTCTCACGCCCACATATTTTTACCAAAAAATATAACAGTTACGGGAAAGGGCCTTCAGTTTGCATCCCTATTTTGTTCTTCATGCAAAAATTCTCTTTATTTCGAACAAATTGAAACAGCGTTGAAATCTCTCTTTAAATCTTTTCTTACTGGTAATGTTACTCAATGACCGTTCCTACAGCAACTCAACCGAACATTGAACCCGAACTATCTAATCAAACACATATTGCTCTAAATATTTTTGATACAATCCTTAAAACCGCTAACACCCGGGAAGAACTTGAACGTTCATGGGCAGCCATTGAGCAAGATATTACTACCCAGGAACAGTTGGAAGCTAGACAACGAGAACATAGAAATCTTCATTAGTTTCCTATACCGAAGGTTAGTGTAATCCTTTATCAACCTTTAACATACTTTCGGATGCCTTGACACTGTACTTTTAAGCCTTAAGTACAAACTCAGGAACAACACCTAGGATTTCTGGCCAAGCTTCGTCTATAAACAACCTGGGTATATTTTAAATATTCATCGGCTGCAAATGTGACCTCTTTTGTATTGAACTCTACACCAAAGAGGCCTTCAAGATAATCCATAAGTTCCTTTTTGAGGTTGGAATTCTGGCAATTCCACCTCATGCATAAGGTTTCCCCAAAAATAGACAAGGCCTTGCTCTCTATGTGCCTATAAAAAAGGTCATTTCCTACACATAAAAAGATATGATCGTTAGTTTAAAATTAATAATCTAGACGATTTATGTATGAGGACAACATTAAATGATTAAAATATGAATTAAAACTACCTGGGAGTCTTGATTGTTTGAATGGAATTCCATTATCTTCGACCAAAAATGTGCACGGAAGGGTCCCCGTGCTTGTCACATGTCTAGCTCCAGGAAATGCATCCATATCAACCACATCACTATGATCCTCATTTCTGCCACCCTCTATAGACTTTGATCGAGGTGTGGATGTATGTCGGTGTGTGTCATTGCTCCTATCTAAATGAGGTGTGGAAGATGGAGACGTAAAAAGTTCTCTAGTAGTTGCATGACCTCCCGCATCAGGACTCTGTAGCGTCTCTGTAGCACCACTACTACCAACCCCGGGCTGAACAGGCTCCAAATATTCCTTTATAAAAAAAAAAATGTTTTTTCGTGAGATAATGTAAAAGTTAAAGAAAAAAGTATCATAATTGAACATATGAGTGCATTGAACAAAAAAAACATTAAATTATGGTTATTACCTTATATGTCTTAAGTTGTGACATAAGGAGCTTGATCCTTTCTTTGACGTCCGAAGTTTGTTCTGGACGATCTAACAAGCTAAATAGTTCCTTGTTAGCTTAAGTTTGTTCTCGACGCATCTAACAAGCTACTGTCTTTGTGTTAGCTTTAATGATTTTATTATTGAGACCATCGGATCAGTGAAAGAATAAAATACCTCCTCATCGGTGGAATCATGATCCACATGGTTTACTGACTACATATAATTTCAGCAAAACAATGTTATTTCAATAAATTATATAAGCAAATAATAAAAACAACGAAATGAAAGTGAAATTGATAATCATTTACATGTTCTATAGATGGCCCTTTCCACGATCACCCCGCCACATTATAATATAATTAGAACCCCTAAATATTTAAAAATTGTTAATAATAACAAAATAACAATGTTAATCTATAATATTGATAACAATGTTAAAGATAATAAAAAATATAATGCAATAAGTAGAGGTTTCTAAAGAGGTGTTGCATAAGAACCTACACACTATTAGTCAATGTGTCTATTCGGATTCAAATGGTAATCCACTAATAACTCTTCCCCTGAGCTATCTTTTTATTGCGCACAAGACTACTCGATTCTCTTCATATCCCTCAAATATGCACTGCTGTTTGTTTGTTGTCCCGGTCATGTGCTATTTATAAACCATATGATATTACCATAAGCTTTAGGCCTTCCATCAATAAATATAGATAGTCGCCTCCTATTTTATCCTTTATTAATTGTATATAATTTCCAGCTGAATTCATATTCAAGATACTGCATGTACCATACCTATCCAATCATTATAATTGTAACACGTCCCATTATTACCCATCAATTCACTATAAAGGTCAATTGTATTTAAGCAATTATTCGATCCGGAAAATAGCCCCAAGCCATGCAGGGATGTTGCAATGCGATATGTCCTATTATTGAAAACAAAGTCAACATCTATAAGAGGTAGCTCCTTAGGCACCTATCAAGCTTTCAACATATGCTTATACATGAGTGGAACCCTTATGTCTCGTATTCTTTCATCATCATAAGAGCATGATCCTCCTTCGCTATTAAACAATTTCATGCATCTACAAAAAAAATTCTGACATTTTCACCTTTGGTCCTTGTTTCTTATCATATCTACTAGATGCAACACATTTTCACCTCTATTTGTCCCCCACCTTCCTCACTCTCACAAAAAATATCTTCCAGAACTCCTTGCTTTGATTAAAATTCCTTCAATTTCCATGTGTTCACGCAGTTGTTAGTTAGCAGTCCATCATCATATTCAGTTCTAAATAAAATTATATCAAATCCATAGGAATTGAGCAAGTATTTGTCATTTCAAATATTTCAAATGCAAAATTTTAGAAACATGGTGTACCTAATTTAAGCCTAATGCATACATTTTAGGTTTGAAGCCTTGGTGGGGCCTGTCCATGGCTTGTCTGCTAGACACTTGACACTATTTAGAAGCATTTTGCATCAGATTTTTGCCTACATGAGGAATAAAACCACATCCACACTCATGTTTCTCCATGATAAGATGCATCAAGTCCACAAAAGTACGACTAGTCTATGATAGTTAGATATGAGGGCTAATGATTAAAATGTCTCTGTACTAACAAGAGCTCATGTCTCGTATTAACACCTCCCATAGTAAAAGAGCCATGTCTCGTACTCCCATATAAGAAGAGCTATGCATACTATTTTAGGTTTGGATGCCTTGGTGGGTCTAGGGTTCCATGTATTAAGTTCGTTAGACACTTGAAACTTGCTAGGAGCATATTGCATCAGATTTTCACCAAGATGTGATGAATACAACGACATCCACTCTCATTTTTCTCCATGGTAGGATGCTAAAAATGTTGCATGGAATAACATAACAAACTATATTTCATGGATTAACACTTCTTTATCTAAGGATGATAAGAAGAGAATTGTCATTCCATAAGACAATTAGTTAGGACAATAGGGCCTGCAAAATCCTAAACATGCAATACATGAAGGTAATGTTGTGATAGAGTATAGGTTTCCTCAAGGCTAATTCATGAGACATCATCCATTTGTTCTTGTCTCTAAACATTGTGATATGGTTTCCCTAACCTAGCCATACAATCATGAGCAATAGGTGAGTGAGATCCCATTTGAAAATGTAAAAGATTGGGATGAGGTTTGATTTAGGTTGAAATATCCAAACTTTTTCTCATTCTATGGTATTATATTAGATTACCAAATGGAGGTAATTAGAATATAGTTGGCTGAAGCTGAAAGGGTGAGAAAATAAGAACAAGAAGAGTTGAATAAGCTAGGTTAAAAGAAGAGAAAGAGCTAAGAGAAAGGGTCAAATTACCAAATAGAGGTAATTAGGAAATAGTTGGTTGAGGCTAAAAGGTGAGGAAAGAAGAACACAAAGAGCAAAGAAGAGTTGAAGAGGCTAAGTTAAAAGAATAGGTAGAGATAAGAACAAGGGTAGAAAAAAAGAAAATGTAGAAGTAGGGAAGAATAACTAAGCGAAAATACATAAAAGGGAAATAAGAATAAGATAAGATGAAGAAGCAAAGTTGTTAGAAGAAATAACAAGAATTGCAACTGAGTCTTGAGTGAAAGATATGAAGGACTTAGAAGAAAAACATTTAATTGAAGCATAAGAGAAGAAGAAAAAAGATGAACAAATATTGAAAAATGAAAAATAAATAAAATAAAAAAAGAAGCTAGAAATAACAGTAATAGACAAAGTTGGAAAGAAAAAGGAAGAGAAGAAAATAAAGAGGAGGAAAAGTCTTAACATGAAGCAGTTGACCAAGGAAAATATCAAGAAAACACTACTACCGGTATACACCAATAATGTAGTCATGGAGAAAAATAAATAGAGAAATCTACATAACTATGATCACAAAAACAAACAACACCCTCTCCCAATAGCTTCAGAGGATGTTGTTATCCCTAAACTAGGCACAAACAAAGGAAAAGAAACTACTATGGATCAAGTAATCACTCCAGGGTGTTTAAAAAATTATATCATTGGGAGATCAACCAACCCTTGATACTTTCAAAGAGTTTGTATACCTATAAATGATTACCTACAACATAAGGAAGTATGCCATTGTCAAATAAGCCTAAAAAAGGAAGAAAGTGGACCTGGATAATTCTATCATATGTACCCATAATGAGCGAATGATTGATACAAAATGAGCTAGACTTAGTGATTTCATATCAACTTTGTTGGATATATCTCATGCCATCATGGATAAAACCAGGGTGGAAGTAGAAGAGATTCAAATCCTTGGAAGGCGTATTGCATTACTGAAAAATTAAGTATTAGAAAACTTCACAAGGATTTGTAAGCAATTTTATTGAAGAAGTACCGGAGGAGGAAAAAATCGATGTCCAAATTAAGAAATATTTTATTTCCAAGGTGTTCAATCTATATTAATTGAGTATGAATTTTTTACATATTATATAAATAAACTTAATTTGGAAGGAGATGGAAGGAAAAGCTAAGTATCAATTGCAGTTTATTAAGAAAATCCAAAAGAGCATGGGGAATGAAGAACATAATATCAAGTTGTTGAGAAAAACTGAGTAGTATGAACTAGAATATGATACTAAATACCAAGGAAGAATCACACATGAATCCTGAAAACAAGTCCAGGAGGAGTGGCTTTTTTTCATTGAAATATGAGAATTGATTGAAGACTCCACATCTCAATGTAAAATTCATTGTTTTGGTCCTCTAAAAGGTTTCCTTCCAGTTGCACATGTTTTGAATTAATTTGAAGAAGATATTCAAAAACATGAGAATTATATAAGAGGCATCTCTTCCTTGGAGAATGACCATGTACACAAAATTTTGAATTCTCAAGTTCGTAACAGAACTCAACTAAAGTGTACTTTTCCCAATATGGAAAAACAAATTTAAATATTTGAACTCAATCTTCCTATTCTGAGAATGCTTAGGGAGCACCATGTATTTCCTCATTTAAGTTTATGTAATGATTTATTTTCTAAATGGGAGATGCATGACCAATAAAATGGAAAAGACTTAACCCCTAACTCACATGAGAGTTAAGCTTGGAAAATAGTTTGCATAATCAATTTTTCATATAAAAATTTGTTTGATTCTCCATTTTTTCCTCGATCCCCATTACATTTTCCCTAGTTTCTAAAGGAGGCCATGACTACAAACAACAACCATATAAAACTAGAGGAGGAAGAGAGAAGAAACCAAGGCCACAAATCCAGGGAAGAAAATAACCCTCCCAAGGAGAGAACATCAGAGGATGCAAGTCTTCAAGGTTCATCTCCACAGGTATACATGCAAATGTCCTATTCATTGGCTTTTAGTATTGCACCAATATAAATGTCTACTTCTCCATGATTGCATATTTATCTCAATGTTACTAATAATATTACTCATGAATTCAACTATGTGCTTAAAACATTCTTCGCTTCTTTGAATTCATCTTCCTACACTTGTATCTTTTGAAATAAAAGAGAAAACATACATTTACTTCTAAATAATAAGGGTTTAACGAGTTGAAATGGGACTAGGGTTTTATGAGAGGAGGATAGAGTTTCTGCAAATCTAGTGAGTTTTCTTTATCTAGGTGGATATCGGTGGCCACCCACCTTTTTCCAAATGGCTCAAAACAGCTCGCCATTTTGGCAATTTACTATTATTTTTAGCGGTAAGTTTCTAAAATATTTTGAGGGTCCAAACGAAGGTTTCGAAATAAAGGTTCTCAATGATAGCCAGTTGGCATATTTATCCCTCAAAAATGAATCTCCTCGACAATACCTTTCCAACGAGCTATCATTATTCTTAAAACGATTGTATGTAAAAGTTACCACCTCGAAGTTGATGTACCAAGCACCAAATCCAGTCTACATGAATTTTGGTTTTTTATCTCCTAGGGTTAGGTTTTGATGTCTAGGACTTTTGGCATTCCCATTTATCAGAAAAGGGCCCCTTCAGGAGCCTCATTGTAATCATCTTCGCAAATGCGGTATCGTCACATCTCTTCTCAGAGTTTAGCTGCCACCATTCTAGCGAAGTCTTTCACTCTATATTTTTTACAGCCTTCGTAGACATTTTTCTACTAATAGAATATGTGTATTACTTGCTATCTCGCGGTTTATGGCTGCAATCTTCTGATATTTTCTCTATATTACCGGATATACGGATATCTCGGTAGCATTTCTTTATTATATTCCTCGCTTCATTTTCGTACAAAAATAATCTGGATCGTATGGTATCGTAGCAGTCGGCTTTGATCGCTTTGCCAGCATGTCCCTGATGAGGTCGAAGTATATAAAGTTGGGTCTCTAGATTGTATCTCTTGAGGACAATCACTCGGCACACCTAAGAAAACCTCAATGGAGGAAGAAAAGAAAATAAATGGAGTAGACGATCCTATCGGCCTGCTTGAGCAAGCTCTCACGACAGAGGGACGAAATGATGGAGAATTTTTCCTCATCCTTCAATGCTCATCGATAGCATCAATAGGATATTCATCAAGTGGCCACTTTGGAGGCACCTACTTTCAAGGTAATGTTAATTTTGATATTCCCGCATTTGAAGGTCAACAGATGTAGATGCCCTAGATAAATGGTTAAATCGCTAGAAGGTTATTTCTCTGTTCATAATTTTCGCAACGGGGAAAAGATCACTGCGACTCTTAAGAAGGCCTCTCCATGTCAAACATTGGTGGAAACTTCATCGAGCAGAGTCTAATGCAGGAGTTCGAATATATGGGGCCGGTTCCACTTTGGGATCTTCGTGGATGCGAAAGAACGGCATTACCCCTCGTGGGGAAACTATGCGATAACAATACATGAGATGGACCACACCGCGTGTTATAGAGGGCCGCGCCTGATTTCACTAATACCTTCCATACCTTACACTTCAAGCTAGTATCAAAGACTCGAATTCACATTTGTCTCTGAAATACCGCGGGGCTCTAAAACAATACATCCAAACTGAATGGATTTTCTCGACATCTCATCACTTCTAGATTTATCGATGGTGGCCGTTAAAATTGAGCTAACTTTAAGCACCGTAATGCACTCGGTCCGAAAATCCACAAATCCAAAGTGGCGACAAAGACAACTCTAATAGAAACGCCTAAACCGCATTCAACCACGGTGAAAACAAGGGTCACTGAAGACAAAGAAGGACACCGGAAAATGGTGTGATTTCCACAAAAGCCCCCGCCACAACACCGATGAATTTCGCTAAAACAGCCATTGGTGGTCGTAGATCAAAGACAAGGAGTCGAACCTTGATTCAACTGACTCAATAGTAGGTAAAGATTATCATCGACGCAAATCTTCATCACATTGTCGCGACGCGAACAATCTTCAACCGTATTAACCAATGATCCGTAAGGGATACCTTTTTTCATTCACGATGTGGGTGTGAAGGGGACCCTCACGATTTTTATTGTTGATAGCGAAGCCGTGAAGAACCTCTATCTCAGCAGCTATCGCCAAACAATTGGGATTACTCCACAACACCACACCAAGAACCATACAACATTGGGATTCGGCTTTGCTGACGAAGATCATCGTGGTCGCCAGCAGTCGATTATCATACCGCATCCAACCCTTCATGATGATATTATGTGATGTTTCCCCACTGATGTCTATGATGTTCTCTTGGGCCAACCATATATGTGGAAACACCATGCTATCTATAAGTC
Source organism: Picea sitchensis (assembly GCA_010110895.2). Lineage (NCBI taxonomy): Eukaryota > Viridiplantae > Streptophyta > Pinopsida > Pinales > Pinaceae > Picea > Picea sitchensis. Next base: position 12,980 of record SNQJ01S0184857.1, read on the forward strand.
TCGGACTCGTAGTGTCATTATTACTCGAGGTCATTCCCACAGATACCGAGGTAGTCTTTTTGGCCATCAGCCCCACCTAAACAAGGCCACAAGCAGCAGTATCTCATACTAAAATTCATCTTCTCCGCACTGCTCAAAGGTGGAATAGAAGGATACCGCAGCTCACCACTTCGACCAAAGCACCTTCTATCCAACGTATAAAATGAATAAATGCTGCAACAAAGCACCTAATATTCCTTATGACACAAATAATTCAAAATAGCCGACTGGTTAAAAGTCCAAACTTCAGCCCACCGTTCGCGATGCATTTCCACAACCATAGCCGCGGACTTCTCCAAAGAAGACAAGCGTTCTCACCAAGATGCATTCAAGAAATGCTTTTCCTCTTCAAACTCAACTAATGGAGACCATCGCCTCTAAGGAGGGAGGTGATTGATCCAGTGGATATCTATATTTCACCCACCTTTTCCAAATGGCTCAAAATCAGCTTTTCCGCCATTTTGCAATTTATCTTAGCGTGTTTTAACTCTTCATGGCCATTTGGAGGGTCCAAATGAAGGTTTTTCTCTTAAATATATGTTCTCAATGATAGCCAGCGAATATTGATCCCAAAATGAATCTCCTCGACAATACCTTCCAACGAGCTATCACATTCCTAAACCGGAGATCGTATGAAAAGCCACGACTCCTGAAGTTGATGTACCACTTACCCAAACGGGGCCCACATGACTTTGGCTATCTCCTAAGGTTAGCTTGGATGTATAGAAATTTTGGAATTCCCATTTATTGTAAAAGGGCCTTCCGTGAGCTCTCATTGTAATCATCATCTTCTTTTTAATGCGAGTAGTCAGCTACATCTCTTTTTAGAGATACGCCGCCACCATTCTACCAAGCTTCCATCAGATTTTTTTATACCGTATATTTATTTCATTAATAGAAATTGGTGTATTACTATATATTTGTGTTTATGGTTGTATCTCATATTTATTTATATTACCGGGATATACACGATATCTCGCAAGTATTTCTTTATTATATTTCCGCCTCATTTCGTGCCGAAAATAACTGACGGGACGTAATCAGCCGCTTCTTGATTGTTTTCGCTGCATGTCTCTAATTTTAGGTCCCAGTATAAAGTTAGCCCCAGATTTCTATTGAGGAAAATCTCTCTCGGACACCTAAGAAACCCTCAATGGCGAAGAAAGAAAACAATGGAGCAGACGATCCTATCACTGTTGTTTGAGCAAGCTCTCACGCCGGATGCAGGGACGAAATGATGGATTCTTTTTCCCACATCCTTCAATGCCTACCATAGCATCACATATTCATAAAGTGGCCACTTTGGAGGACCCTCACCTTTCAAGGTATAGGTTAATTTTGATATTCCCCGTGATTTGAAGGTCAAATAGATGCGATTCTAGATAAATGGTTAAATTTTCTAGAAGGTTATTTCTCACCATAATTTTTCGCATAAGGAAAAGATCACCTTCTCGGACTCCTTAAGGCTCTCCCATGTCAAACATTGGTGGGAAACTTACCGGGAGCAAAAGTTCCACAGAGGAGTCTGGAATATATGTAGTCGAGCCCACTCGGGGATTTTTTGTGGATGCGGTAAAAGAGCGCGACTACCCCCTGTTGATAACTATGAATACTGTACATGATATGGACCACACCGCGACAAGAAAGGGCCAAGCAGTTCTCGATTTCACCAATACCTTCCATTACCCAAGCACTGCCAGGTATCAAAGACTCGAACGTATTGTTCTGGTTCAAATAATATGGGCTTCGGCTAATACATCCAAATCGAATGGATTTTCGACATCTCATCACTTCTAAGTGGATGCCTATCGATATGCTTCGTTAAAATCGGTTAGTAAATTTAAGCACCGTAACAAATGGGACTTCGTGTCCGCAAATCCACAACAACCAAAGTATGACAAAGACAACCCTAACAAACAGCTTCCGAAAATCGCTTCAATCCACGGGAAAATAAGGGTCACGGAAGACAAAGAAGGACACCGGAAAATGGTGATTTCCACAAAAGCCCCGCACAAATTAACGGACAGAATGTCGCTTCAAAACAGTCATTGGTGGCCGATATATCAAAGACAAGGAGTCGAACCCTTGATTCAGAATCTCATTCTAAAAATAGGTGCGATCATCATCGACGCTAGACTTCATCGCTATTGTCGTGCTGGACGCAACAATTCAAATCGTAAGAAACTTCACAATAGGATCCAAGAGGGGAGCACCTTTTTCATTCACAGATGTGGGTGAAGGGGACCCCGCTACATTTTATTGTTGATAGAGGAAGCCGTAAGAACCTTCATCTCGCCAGGTCGCCAAACGCTGGGATTGTCGGCTTTCAACACCACACTCCGCAACCATATTAACATTGGTGGCTTCGCCTAAGGACGATATCTTTCATGTCACCGCCAGTTGTCAATTGTCATATCGGTGATCCAACCCTTCAAGGATGAGGTATTATGTGATGTTTCCCCACTGGATGTCTGTGATGTTCTCTTGGGCCAACCATATATGTGGAAACGCCATGCTATCTATGAGTCTCGACCCCGTAGTGTCATTATTACTCTGGGAGGTCATCTCTACAGGATACCAAAGGTAGTTCCAACTACTGCCCCACCTAAACAGTGCCACAAGGTAGTATCTCATACTACAAAATTCATCTTCTCCACAATCCGTTCAAAGGGTGAATAGAAGGATACTACAGCCACCACAGCTTCGACCAAAGCACCTTCTATCCAACAGAAGCAGGTCGACAAGGTTGCAACAAAGCATGAATATTCCTTATGCACACAGTCATCTAAAGTAGCCAGACTGGTTAAAAAATTCCAAAACTTCCAGCCACGGGTTCGTGACAGATTTCCACAAACTAAGCAGCGTGACTTCTCCAGCAAGACAAGCAGCTCACCAAGATGCAAATTCAACAAATGCTTTTCCCTCTCCCCCGGAAACTCAATGCAATGGAGACCATTTCTTCCTAAGGAGGGAGGATTGATCCAGGTGGATATCGGTGGCCACCCACCTTTTCCAAATGGTTAAAAACAGTTTTCTGGCCATTTTGGCAATTTACTATTTTTAGCAGGTTTTAACTTCCGGGGCCATTTTGAGGGTCCAAATGAAGGTTTTTCTAAATCTAGGTTCTCAATGATATCCTAAGGCATATTGAGCCCCCAAAATGAATCTCCTCGACAATACCTTTCCAACGAGCTATCACACGCCTAAAACGGAGATTGTATGCAAAAGTTACGACCCCGGGAAGTTGATGTACTCACTTACCCAAACGGGGCCCACATGACTTTTGGCGCTTTATCTCCTAAGGTTAGGTTTTTGGATGTCTAGGACTTTTGGCATTCCCATTTATTGTAAAAGGACCTTCAGAGCCTCATTGTAATCATCTTCTTGCGAATGCGAGTAGCCGTCACATCTCTTCTCAGAGATACGCTGCCACCATTCTAGCGAGTCTTCCACTCTGTATTTTTTACAGTCTTTGTACATTTCTTTCATTAATAGAAATTGTGTATTACTGTATCTCTGTGTTTATGGTTGCATCTCTGATATATTTCTGTTATATTACTGGATATACACGATATCTCTATGCATTTATTTATTATATCTCCGCTCTCATTTCGTGCCAAAAATAATCTGGATCAGAGGTAGGTGGCATTGTGTTAACATTTGGGTGTAGGCAATCACAAAATTGATGAGTATCTACCATTGGTAGATAACTTTGAAGATATGGTGTTAGAATTGTATATTTTTCCCTCCCTCCATGTGCCTCGACTAAGGTTTTGGACTATGATGGAGACAATTTGCTTGACATGCTGGAGGCTCCCTTTACTTCTTCTACAGTGTTGTCTCAGATTCCAAGAATATATGGAGCACCTAAGGGTTCACCAACTTTTGTTTGTCTGAAGGATGTACAAGTCATTAATCATTCACAGAGGGAAGTAATTTCTAATCCAAGTTGTCCCTAGGCGGATTTACTCTTGATCCTTCTCAAAGATCTTCATCTCATACAATTATTCCTTTTTCTCATTACCTATATTTGAGTAAGGTGGAAAAGGGATATTTTGGTAAAATTTATATAAACGAGCTTCAAGGGGGACGAGACCCAACCTCTGGTAGAAACTCTTCTCAGAAGTGAAAAAGGGTTGTAAAATCATGGGGTGCAAGGTGTCTCTCTGGTGGTGGGAAAAGATATTATGGTTAATAAAATCTATGAGATGGAGGGCCATGCTTTGGTAGGAAAATTTTATGGCATAAGAATGTTAGCTGACTCCCTCTCTTCATGGATAGAGTCCTTATGTGGCTTTCTCCCAGGATATGTTCTAGTTTTCCATATTTTATCTAGAGGTTGGATTGGTTTAATTTTTTGGTCAAAGGAGGAATAAGAGAAGACCTTGGTGGAGCGATGGTATTATCACTATCATCTATTGTGTGTAAAACCCTAGCATCCACTCTTTGATTCTAGGGAGGAGGGGATTTCCAACAATCCCACGTGGACAAAGCTCCCTAACTTACCTTCAGAATTATTGGGCTTAGGGCGATGAAGAAATAACCCATTGTGACTTGAGGAATGTTGAAGTAGGGCTTGTATGCAATGGAATAATGGTGAAAAAATATGCCCAAAACCTAGGTTCAAGATGGATCCCTTTTATTAATTATCAAATACATGCAAAATTTGAGTGTGAAAAGGTTATACTCACCATTCTTTCCCATAGTCTCGCGCCTCCTTTCCCTTGACATAATTGAGCCTCCTTTCTTGGTATGATATTTCCCTCCTTTACCTCAGCCTCAAATGTACCTCTCGTGCCTCTTTTCCCTTGACAGTCACTCCTTAAAGAAAGCCTGCATTACCAAATCATGCCTCCTCAAATCGTATGGGTGGAATCCCTCGACACTCTCGCGACTCCTTTACCTCGACAGTAGTCTTGTGCCTCCTTTCTCAGTATGATTAGTCTCGGATGAACTGGCCCTATTCGTTTATAGTAAGCAGGAGATGGATGACCCGACCCTCTATTAGAGTAAGCAGGAGATAGGTAGCAGAGTCTCCTTGCTCTGTCTTCTCGGTGTGCTTGGTCTCGGATGGGCTTGTTTGCTCAATCTTGGTCTTAGTATACTCAATCTCGATCGTCTCAGTCTGCTCAGTATCACCTTACCAAACCCTGTCTCAGCCTCAAAGCATATGGTGTTTATGGGTGAAATCAAATTATGTTTCCCCCTTAAAAAAACCCACCTTAATAATTAAGAAATGTGCCTTACCAAACCCTATCTCTGCCTCAAAGCATATGGGTGAAATCGAAGGTTATTTCTACATTTGCATATTGAGTAGATTACATATAAAAAAATAAGTAATAATTATTATAATTAAAGGATTTTAGTATTTGTTTCTTTAAATTGTATTAAGAATAGATATTTACTTTTTGATTTTTTTATGAAGGGGTAATTTATTTTAGTAATTATCACTATAAAAATTATGAAACTTAGGTGGAAATATGGAAAAATAACCCATACATGAACCAATAATTTGTATTAATCTCTAACCAATGTCAAGGGCCCTAAATGACACTTCTTAGGCTCATTCATCATGAACAATACCTAGAAACCACAACACAATTCCTCTTTAGGGGGTCCTTAGCATCAGAGTTGGATAAGGACACCATGAGAAGGTTTTTTTGCAGTAAGGATGGGTAGAGAGGCCTTAACCAACACATCACTCATTTGTAAGGATTCCTTGAAGGCCTCCAAGTTGTAGGATATAGGTTCCATGAGTAGGTTTTGTTCCCTAGAAATGGGTCTTAA